>JAPMUY010002453.1:180000-217621 GCA_026901105.3 Galaxias olidus | reverse complement strand
CCAGGCGAGAAAGGGGAGGCGGGCAAAGACGTAAGAGTCACAGGAGAGAGGAGAGGAGGAGGAGGAGGAGGATGAAGAGGATATAATGGACTCGCGGTTCTACGTCTAACCTCTGTGAGGAGAAGGAGGATGAGGAGGCGAGGCGGAAAGGGGAGGCGGGCAAAAACGTAAGAGTCACAGGAGAGAGGCGAGGAGGAGGAGGATGAAGAGGATATAATGGACTCACGGTTCTACATCTAACCTCTGTGAGGAGAAGGAGGATGAGGAGGAGGGAAAATGGTTGACGCCAGAGATGAAGAGCGAAAGCTCCCGAATCGGCCTCGCCTGGACTCCCATTTCCCTTTCGACTCGGCTTCCAGGCTTCGCCTGTGCTGGGGCTGTTTGACTGGGGTAAATATAGCCTGTTGGTTTTAGCTGGCGGATAAACACAGATGTTGAGGACGGGCCTTTCTTGCCACAGGCCGGCCAGCGTCCTCCACTGCGTTCTCTGGGTAGTAGGAGTGAAGGACTTGGAACAGAGAGAGAAAAATAAATGTCTAGCCACCACAACCACCGCCATCCACAAAACAAAGCACTTGAAACAGGCCTATTGAACTTAACAACAAAGCATTTGAAACAGGCCTGTTGAACTTAACAACAAAGCATTTGACTGGGCAGTGAAGGCACTACAAATCATCCCGACATGCCCACAAAGGACTGTACATATAGAGTGATTTTAAAGGGCTCTGCATATAGTGATTTAACCTCGAGTGGTAAGCCATACTGGCGGCTGTCTGCTTTTGCCACGTACGAGGGAGTTGAAATGTGTGACGTAGCGTGTCAAACCTGACAGGCTTTACTCAGAGACACTAAACTGGGCTGTACAGAGCTATAGGCAGACAGAAAGGGAAGGCCTGGCGATCTCACTCTGAAAAGACTGGAGGCCCATAGAAGATAAGCGGAAGGGAGATGGCCGTGGCTTTTATCTCCCCAGTTCTCACGGTGTACTTAAGGCCCTTTTCACAGACTTGAGGTCAGATAACACGGCACACTGGCCCCTGACTTGTGCCTCAGTGGGGGGAAATGAAACTCCTCCCAAGGCTGTTTGGTGTGATTGTTTCCACGGCATTTTCATGTGATTTTTGATCACTCCACTGTGTTCAATGTTTTTGTCTGGGCATAGGCACATATATATCGTGAAACTGAATTCTATACTTTTTTTTGTATATGTTTTGTTATATGTATATCACATGATATATATATATATATATATATATATATATATCACCAGAAGGCTTTAGGGTGACAACATGCTAAATTGTGTATTCTTGCAATGGTAGCGTGTACAAGGAGGGCACAAATCATCACAATCAGACCTCCAGGGATTTGGCTTTTGTCATAGGAACTTCCAAGGCAATCAGATCCACACCCATTGAAATGATCCGTCACGCAGTGGCGAGAAGGGGAGAAAACACCTTGTGTTTTTCATGTTCTCTCTTTTCTCTATTCCCTTTCTTCCACTTCCCCTCCTCCTGTGTCATCTCTGCCGCTGGAATAAGGCTGCTGTGGTGGAGCCCAGCTGTCCTGTTGTTTCACCTGCTCCCTGCCCGTCTCCTACTGGATTCTTACTCGCTCGCGGCCATGAATGTGTGTGTGTGTGTGTGTGTGTGTGTGTGTGTGTGTGTGTGTGTGTGGAGTGTGTGAGAGTTTTTAGGAATGTAAGGAGGAGTCCTTCACAAAGGGCGCCATCTATGCAGCACTGAGGAGGGAAGACATTTCTTTCTAGAGGAAAGGAAATCCTGGATAACGGGAAGAGGAAACAGCTGATTGTGTCTCCGTCTGTTTTATGGGGCGAGGAGGAGTGAATTAGCCCTCGTTCCCCTGACACTGGGGCGTCAGGCGTTTGTCAGCCAGTCCTAAGCTCAATGAGCCGCCCAGTGGGGGTGGGGTGGGGGGGGCACTCACAGTCCCAGCGTGCGTCTGAAACCGGCTGCAATGCTGATTGGAAGATCAGATTAGTCGTTTTATCCCTGATAAGATTCATGATGTTAGGATAGGTCCAAACCATCTGATTAGGCCTATCTGGTGTCACAAAGAGGGTTGATTTCCGTGAATGAATGACAAAAGGCATTTTCTTTCATATAAAGGAATTCAACCAGGGAATGAAAAGTTTATTCAGCAAAGGCTGATATTGGAATCTTTCCATCTGAGTGTTATGCCTGGTTCTCAAAGGAAAAGGGGTCATTGAGAACCACCACCGGGACTGATGAGTCAAACCAGTGAAGTCATTCCGACTTGCGTTGGGTGGACAACGTGTTGCTCACCGGCCCAGCCCTTTCCGCCGGTCCGTAGGTCAGACGTTTGGACAGGAAGTGACTGAAAGCCTAGCAGGAAACAGAGGGGCGTGCTCGAAGAAATGACTTTCCCTACAACTGAGATTAGACAGGAAAGGAAGCTTTTCAAAAAACACAGTGCTTCATTCAGAGAATGTTTGGAAAGACCCTTTGATAGGAAGTGTGTGGGATGAGTGTGGACCATGAGTAAGTTAACATTCAGCTAGAAGCATGAGCGTGATTAGAGGCACGCTGATTTAAACTGATAGCCTTATCTTATTGGTCCTCCTCACTCCCTTTAGTTATTGTGACAGCGGGATTAGCTCATCTGTTTAAAGGGAAGGGCTTGCAGTGCTTCAACGTACTGCTCGGGGTTCAGCTGTCCAGAAACTCCCCAGTACCAGGGAGAACTCCCCAGTACCAGAGAGAACTCCCCAGTACCAGGGAGAACTCCCCAGTACCAGGGAGAACTCCCCAGTACCAGAGAGAACTCCCCAGTACCAGGGAGAACTCCCCAGTACCAGGGAGAATGTGGGGAGACTCCAGGGGATTACGGCCCAAAGTGGCGCCAGGAAACCGGTTTAGATTTGCAATGTGTCCATTTCCTCTGTCTGTTCAAAATGTTATTTTGTGCATTTTTTATACAGGACGTCCCTGACATTTTGATAGACAAGACATCTCAACACTTGCACACTTTCCCTTTTGCCTTCTCTCGCCCTCTCACCCTCTTCTGCATTGCATCTGGAGTAGCATGTGTACTGTCCCACCCCTTGCTGTATTTCTGCAGCCAGTCGGTCTCCCTAGGTCAGATCTATAGGGCACAGACTAGCCTATGTCTTAATTGATTTAAAGCTAATTGGGTGTGGTCATTCCTTGGAGGCTTGTTAGCCTGTTTTCTCTATGGTTACTTTACAGACATACATGCATTTTTGTCTTCTCCCTCCAATCAGATTTGGTGCTTGACTGAAGGCTATTTAGCTGGTTATTTCCGGGCTAGTTCACTGGGTCTGTTTAGGACGATTGGAGAGGTACGTGACCTGGCTGTTGAAGAGTGGAATGTGGATAATTCTAAGATTACTGGCATGTCGTGCGTGCGTGCGTGCGTGCGTGCGTGCGTGAGAGAGAGAGAGAGAAAGAGTGAGTGGCGAGAGGCCAAAAGGGAATTTCTGCGAGACGTTGATTGTTTGTTATGTTTGAGGGGCAACTTGTATCTTCCTGAATAAATATATACGCGCGTGTGCCCGTGCGCGCGTGCCCGTGCGCGCGTGCCCGTGCGCGCGTGCCCGTGCGCGCGTGCGTGGGTGGGTGGGTGCGTGTATGCTTACAGTGCAACCTCATGGGTGTGTATTAAACGCATTACACGTAATGATGACAAATGTCTCTGCCTCAGTGGTCTGTGTCTGTGAGGGAGATGTGAGAGAGGGCAGCGGCGCTGACAACTCTGTTCCTGTCCCCCAGGACGGAGTCTCAGAGTGATGGAGAGAGAGGGGGGGGGAGAGACAGTTTAAAACGAGATACAGAAAGCTGTGTGCGTAATCTGTAGTATAGTACCCTGTCTGTTATCCATGTGGGAGAGCAGGAGCAGCAGCAGGAGGAGGAAGAGGAGGGTGAGATCGATGGACTGATAGCTCAGACGGAGGAGGGGGGGGAGTGAGCAAAGGTGAAAAGGGAAGGTTTGGATAGCCAGAGGTGCTGCATGCTCCTCTCTCCAGTATATCTTTCTTTTTTTTTCTTCTCCTTTTCCTCCCTCTTGTGTTTCATCTCTTCTCGTTTGCCCTCTGGCACTGGACTCGTTCCCTCTCTCCCTTCTCGTTGTGGCGTCTCCAGGTAGGGTAGGGAGGGGGCCTGTCTACCTGGCTGTCTGGTGGTGTTACTCAGGTAAGGTCCTACCTGAGGACAGTATAGGACCCCCCACTGGCCAACAGAGAGCACTTGTTGAAAACAAGATGAGATGAATGGGGGGCTTTGAAAGGAAAAGGCCAGGTTGGAGGATGTGACGGGATTTCCCAAGAGGTGTGGAGAGTTCATAGAGCAAGTATGTCTGGATTCGAGGAGGGAGCTCTATATTTCTAAAGCCTTGTCTGCATTCTGTTGAAGTTTTTTATATTTTACAAAGGAGATGTTTGTGTGGTTTTTTTTGTGTCCAAGGTTATTGACGTTTGATCCCATCCATGGTCACATAAGAATGGATGCATTCAGGAACAAACTTACAATTAAGCCTGAGAGCGCGGTGGTTATTGCATTTCAACCGCCTGTGTGTGTGTGTGTGTGTGTGTGTGTTGACGTGCTAGTGTATCTTGAAGGTCACTTCTGTAACCCTCACCCCATAGACAGATGTGACTGGGGCCAAACAACACTTGACAAAGTCCCCTCCTCTCTTCACCCACCACTCAGCCCTCTCACTCCTCTTCACAAACAACACTCACATGCACACGCTCGCACATTACATTAATACATTCATGCTTTTTCTCCTGTGGGGCTTTTTTTTTTAACGCTGTGCTTTTAGTCGCCCTCTTTTTAACTTGACTCTCTCTCTCTCACACACACACACACACACACACACACACTTAGGAAGGGTGTATGTTTTTCCAGTAGTTCCCACGTCTTGAGTTTGAACAGGAATGTTGGCAGGCTCACGGGGAGCCTCGAGGGTCTGTCTTCTTTGTTTTCTTTCTCCCAAACCCCCTGTCTCTCTTTCTCCCTGTCGACACACTTCTTCTCTCTCATTAGTCAAATATTTTCACTCGAGCCATGCTGTTGCTGTTTGTGCTATGATCTGTCTGTGTGTAATTGTGTGCACGTGTAGGGGTTTGCCTGTATTCAGGCAGTTTCTTAATTTATGTTAATGTGTGTGTGTGTGTGTGCATCGTTGTTTCACACAGTGTATGGATTTGCCTGTTTTGTGGTTGGTTTCATCGTGTGTGTGTGTGTGTGTGTGTGTGTGTGTGTGTGTGTGTGTGTGTGTGTGTGTGTGTGTGTGTGTGTGTGTGTGTGTGTGTGTGTGTGTGAGTATGTGTGTTTTTGCATGATTCTGGGAACACACCCTGCACTCACGCCATGTTTCAGCTCCAGTCAGAGCAGGGCGTTTCAGCTGGGCCCAGCTTGTTGTGACAGCGCTCAGCAGAGGTTTAGCTCGGGACTTGGATGATGAGCGCGCATCGCGCGGTGACGAGTGGGCCGGCAGAGTGACAGCAACACAATCCCACCAATCCCCTCTGCTCACACATGCTTGGCTTCCCAGGTTTGGCTTAAGAAACCCTAGCCCATTTAACAAATAATCGTAGTTTTTTTATATTAACAAATAATCATAGTTTTAATAAGCTTCTATTGTACTATTGTTTTGCTTTTCGGCTATGCTGAGTTTGTAATGAATTGGGCTAAACGCTAATGCATGTAATTCCGATGTGGCTGTTAGCGGTCATTAAAGTACATCACATTCACCACTTATTACGTCCCAGAGATTTGATCATGCGCCATTGATTCAATTTGGTGGTGGCTGGAGGGTGTCCCTGGTTAGTAGCACAGGAATAGGCTCGTTCTCCTGCATCGTCCTCACAGCTCGCTTAAGACTCCTATCAAGAAATGGGGTTATTTTCATCAGCTGGAGGAGTGACGGACACACCTTTTGAAGGGGCTATTACTGGCCGCCATACATTTCCAAGATGTCTTTCTCGCCCCTTTCTCTCTCTCTCTCTCTCTCTCTCTCTCTCTCTCTCTCTCTCTCTCTCTCTCTCTCGCCCTCTCTGTCTCTCTTTCTCTCTCTCTCTCGCCCTTGCCCACTCTCTCTCTGTCTCTCTCCGTCTCCCTATCTCCGTCTCTCCCTCTCTCTGACTAGAGGCCTGATTTAGCTCATAGAAGGGCTGAGATTCCTATCTGATCTTACAACCCCCCCCCCCCCCCCCCCCCTTCTGATTGATGCTGCGAGCTTCAAACCACCGAGCAGACATAAATTATGTCCGTCGGATTTCCATTAGAAACACATGGCAGCCTGAGCAGAGGGTTTGGGGTTTTTAAGAGCGGGTAGGAGCCCTGGGATAGTGCTGGCGAGGTGTTGACAGAGCCCTGCTCGAAGGTTCTGTGTCTCCATTTAACCTGGCAGAATAGGGCTTTTGTACGAAACTCACAAGGCATAGTCAGGTAAATGAATAGGCCACACACACACACACACACACACACACACACACACCCACACATTAACTCACACTACCCCCTCCCCCCACACACACACACACACACACACACACACACACACACACACAATGGCAGTGTGCGTTTAGGAGGAACCACACTTTGCTCCCGGTCCGCCTCTCTTTTCCCCCTGAAGACAAGCCCCTCTTTCTAAAGCTGTTTGAATAGACAACGGGTTCACCTGAGCTCACCACCTGCTGCTGTTTACTGGACCACACAAAAGAAGTATTACTCTGTGTGTGTGTGTGTGTGTGTGTGTGTGTGTGTGGTAGTTGTAAGCGCTGAGCCTTTCCCTTTGTGACTCCCTCTCTATCTCACAACTGTTTGCTCGGCTGTAATGACCGCTCGACTTGCTGCATTCTTTCGCCTCTCGCTGCAGTCTCTCCGTTTGCACAACGCAGACCTCTATACCTCCAATGAGTCAAGCCTGTCTCAATAAGCCTACTGGACTGCCATGGTTTACTCTGGAGAGCGCTGCTCTGGGCAGGCCAGGCCAAGCCAAGCCAAGCCATGCCATGCCATGCCAAGCCAAGCCAGGCCAGGCTGGACCAAGCCAAGCCAAGCCAAGCCAGGCCAGGCCGAGCCAGGCCCGACCAGACAGAAGCAACCTGGCCGACTGTAGTCTCTCCCTGGGGTCTGTGTAACCAGGACAGCTGAACAACAGCACTACAGTTACAGCGTGGCCTCATGTTACCGAGGTCTCTCTCTCTCTCTCTCTCTCTCTCTCTCTCTCTCTCTCTCTCTCTCTCTCTCTCTCTCTCTCTCTCTCTCTCTCTCTCTCTCTCTCTCTCTCTCTCTCTCTCTCTCTCTCTCTCTCTCTCTCTCTCTCTCTCTCTCTCTCTCTGTGTGTGTGTCTGAGTATGAGTGAGGGTGGGGTCCTGGGGGGGTCAGTCTACGTGTTTGGAAATGTGTTAGAAGGGGAGACTGTCTGCAGTGCAGATATGCTTTGTTGTTTTGGTCTTAAGCAAGCATACTAGCAGTGTAGGCACCCTAAAGAGTGATAAAACATTTACAGTGATGATGAGTGAGATAACTACAGCCATTAGCAGAACTCTAGTCGGTGGAATACGAGACTAGGGAGAGAGGGAGGCAAGGAGGGGTAATTTTGAACCAATGGTAGATTTCACACATTAAGTGTGAGAGGAAGAATAGCAGACCCCTATAAAAAATGCAATATTACCTTAAGGCAAGGAAGAGAAAGAGAACCTTTCTCTTCGTTTTCACCTCTTGGCATTGAAATATTTACTGCACTCTATCCTGTCTTTCTGTCACCTAGTTATTATTACGGAAATACCCACTTAGAGGATCCAGCTCTAGTCTATGTAGATGTGAGTAGAAGTGAGGGGGAGAAGAGGAGGAGGAGGAGGAAGAGGAGACAGAGCGAGGGGGGGGGGGGCGGTGGAGAAGGAGAGGGCAGGGTGATTATGGGACCAGGGGTGTGCTTTAACCCACTTACCACGCCATCTCTGCGTCTCTTGCCAAAACGGTTAGCTTAGTGCTCCTAATCCTCTCCCCTTCAAGTGAGCCAACAGGCTCTTTTTCTTTTTTTTTTTCTTTCTTTCTTTGCTTACAAATGCTCCCTTGTCTCCCCCCTGTAGTTTGTGGGAGGCTACACAGCTCTGTCTGTAAATGGAGTTTTGTGTTTTCTGTATGAGTGCTCTGAGTCGAAAATGCGAGCTTATGATAGTGTCAGCACTTGGCTGATTTTATTGTGTGCCTGAAGCTGTGTCTGGCAGTGTAGGCTCTGTAGGTCTATGGGCAAAACAGTCGGTGTTTGTTTGTGTTTTTGTGGAGGCCTGTAGTCCTAACATCTTCTATAAGCCTGGCTTTGGCCTATCGATTAGCCCTGGCTCATGCTGTCTCGGTTATAAACAGACTATTGAAGTAGCTGTGAAGTGAGGCTAGTCCCCCCCCCCCCCCCCAACCAGGGTGTAGCCCGCTGGGCTTGCTTCTGCCCCCGTACCCCCCATAGTCCCTCTGTCTGTAGCCTTGCAGCCTCATCATATCCGTCCTCTCCCGGCTTTAAGCCACGACTGAGTCTGTTCTCTCACAGCGCGGGGCTCCTCAGCCACTCCATAAGGCAGACTCCGAACGCTTTCTGACACACGTTCCTGGCATTCTTTGTGTTTTCGGCCCCTCTGTCTTTTACTTTCTTCTCTCTCTTTTTTTTTATGTCACTCCATCTCCTCCGCGTACATGGGGGCTGCAACGGACAATTAGAGCCGCACTGGGATGGAACTGCCCGCTCCCACTATTATTCTCTGTTAATTATTTAGAAGATGTTGTAAACCTCAGCCATGAAATGGACACCAGTGGCTGCTGAATGAATTTCCTAACTTGTGGAGTGAGTGATAGAAATTCTAAGGAAGGAGAGGGAGGGGGAGAGGGGGGGAGAGAGAGGGAGAGAGACACACAGCGTCACACCCCGGGCTCAGACTGCTTCCTCCCACCCCTCAACTCAGCAGCTCTGGAAGTCCCTGCCCTCCCTTCTCTTTTAGTTTTTCTATCTATCATGTCTCGACTCTCTCTCTCTCTTCACCTTTCCTTTTTCCCTCCTCTATCTCTTTCCCCACTCGACTTATTATCTCTCTCTCTCTTTCCTTCTCTCTCTCTCTGCTTTATCACTCGTCCGTTCTCCTCCTTTTCTCTACATCTCTCCTCCTCCATCTTTCCTGAGCTTCCATCACTTCTGATGGGGACGAGGTAATGGCAGTGGGGAGATTTACAATTAACAAAGTGCTCTGGCACGGAAATTGAGAGCCAGGGGCAGGAACAAAGAGAGAGGGAACAGACGAGAAGAACGAGAGAGTCAGTGAGTGACACTTCAAATGAAAGAGAGAGTGCAGCCTCTTTCTGGGGGAGCTGTCTCGGTGCGGTCCGTGCTCCTTCCCCGTGGTAACGTTAGAGATAGAGGTGGTGCGTTTTCAAAGTAAGGCCTGCGGGGGGGGGGGGGTTTGGAAGAGTTGAACAGATCAGGGCCCGTAACTCCATACAGAAGCTTTGAACGGCGAAGGCAGGCGGGGAACGCTCGTCTTATCATTTCCCTGCCACAGGCATCCCCCCCAAGACTACAGTTACTCCATTGTAGAACTATCTGAAGCTCTGAATTCATTTTGTGGCGTAAAGCTTGTGGCTTTGCTGGCGTTTGACGTACTATGTTTACTCGAGAAAGGCTGTTCTTTCCCTCCGTCGCCCTCTGACCATGGTGGCCTGGCCTGGCGCTGCCCGCCCGGACAAAGCAGATGGCCCATCGCTGCGGACCAGGGCACCTGAGGGACGGATGGGGGCCGTCTGGAGCAGGCAGAGCCTCGTACCATCTGGGGTCCTAATACCACGCTGACTACCTCTGTACCCCCACACCTCGAGGACCTGTTGGATAGCTGGCTCTATGATCACAGCTAAGCTAATGTAGGCTTTGTAGTGAGACATTCTGTCTGTTCTAGATGGGAGAGGCGCTAATGCTAGTACTAGCACTGTAACTCCAGCTATGCTAAGATGAATGTTGTTGCAATGCAGTCTTGTGGGTCGTGGAGAAATACGCCTATGGATTGATAGACTGCTTTAAGCCTATGGGGTTTGATTATGCAACACCAAAGTCAACATTGGATTAAACTCTACAGTAAATCATGGGTGTAAATCACTGCCTTGTAACTATGCTAGCTACGTAACTTAACAAGCCTATGCAAAGGTCAAAATAAATAGTGACCTACTTCTCCTAAAGACGTGCAACAAACTGCAGTTTTCCTAGAAATATGGAACTCCCTGTTCTTCTAGGGAACCGTCTCTTGTGGTTTTGTTTTTGTTTTAGATTCACCCTTCTTCACAGCGACGACCCGAGCTTTGATGTGGTTACTGTGTGTCTCTGGACTTTTGGGCTTCAGCCTCCTGGCCAAGCCTTAGTCCAAGGTTATGCGGTGGAGAGGCAAGGAGAGAGGCGAGGAGAGGAGAGGAGAGGAGAGGAGAGGAGAGGAGAGGAGAGAAGGGAATGAGAGAGAAGGGGAGGAGAGGATTGGAGAGGAGAGGAGAGGAGCGCTCAGGCTGCGCCCTGCTGCCCAGCCCGCCGGCCTGCCCACGGGTCAATATTTGCTTTTGTGAGAGCCTGTTTTTTTTGGCCCGAGAACAAAGTGACTCGACTGGACAAATGGCTTTTGAGAAAGAAAGAAAGAAAGAAAGAGAGGGAAAGAAAGAGAGGGAAAGAAAGAGAGAGGCAGGATATCAGGACAGCTTTTCTTTTTGTCCTTCACTTGTGCGTCTCCGTTTCGTCTTTCAGCTGAGGTCTTTTCAGTTCAGAGTTGTCATGAACACCACTGACCTCCAGCCAGCTTCCTGGTTAACATGCGTGTACGTGCATTTATACATGTGTCTATGCGTGCATTTGAGTGTGTAGCTTTTGTGTGTCTACCTACCTGCGTGCGTGCGTGCGTGCGTGCGTGTTTCCGTGCGTGTTTCCCACCACCAGGCAGCCAGTAATGGCCCCGACACCTGTTCCTAATGTTCTCCAGGTCCGTGTATAAAAAGGGGCACACCAAGCGACCACAGTTCTAACATTAGGTGGTGAGTGGGTGGCTTTGGGACTTTCGGGTTCATTAGATGGCTGCCATCTGTAGCGTGAACAGGTTTTGTGTGTGTGTGTGTGTGTGTGTGTGTGTGTGTGTGTGTGTGTGTGTGTGTGTGTGTGTGTGTGTGTGTGTGTGTGTGTGTGTGTGTGTGTGTGTGTGTGTGTGTGTGTGTGTGTGTTGTAAATGTTTGTTCCGTGAGCTGCTGTTGCCTCTTAACTGCGACACTCACCGTCCACAAACGGCAGACAGCTTTGGGTACAGGCCCACCCAGGGAGCCTAAGGGCAAGTAGGACTTTCTCTCTCTCTCTCTCTCTCTCTCTCTCACCCCCCCTCTCTTTTTTGTCTATTTTTGTCTTTCTGTCTCACTTGCTGTTTCTTTCTGTCTCTTTCGCTCTGTCTGCTCTTTTCTTCCTGAATAGGAAAAATAAGGGATGATGCACATTTGAAGTAATACAGGGGAAAGGGTGGGGGGGGGGTGGGGGCGTTTAGAATTGTGTTTCCGCAACACATGTGTCACATAAAGGAACACATCAGTCTCATAAAGAAGACCTGCCACAGAGGCTTTGAAGGCAGCCGTTCTGCTCGACTCTGCTCCTACATTCTCCACCTCTTCTGCTCCTACATTCTCCACCTCTTCTGCTCCTACATTCTCTACCTCTTCTGTACTCCTACATTCTCCACCTCTTCTGTGTTCCTACATTCTCCACCTCTTCTGCTCCTACATTCTCCACCTCTTCTGCTCCTACATTCTCTACCTCTTCTGCTCCTACATTCTCTACCTCTTCTGTACTCCTACATTCTCCACCTCTTCTGTGTTCCCTCATTCTCCACCTCTTCTGTACTCCTACATTCTCCACCTCTTCTGCTCCTACATTCTCCACCTCTTCTGCTCCTACATTCTCTACCTCTTCTGCTCCTACATTCTCTACCTCTTCTGCTCCTACATTCTCTACCTCTTCTGTACTCCTACATTCTCTACCTCTTCTGTACTCCTACATTCTCCACCTCTTCTGTGTTCCCTCATTCTCCACCTCTTCTGTGCTCCTACATTCTCCACCTCTCTGCTCCTACATTCTTCACCTTCTCTGTGCTTCTACATTCTCCACCTCTTTTGTGCTTCTACATTCTCCACTTCTTTTGTGCTTCTCCTACATCCTGGAACAGAATTAATTTCCCGCAAACTATTTCCTGTCATGGTCCGTACCGGTTGAACAAGTGGAAAGTCTGTGGTTGTGTTTGTGTCTGTGTTTGTGTTCGCGTGTGCGTACGTGTGTTGCCGGTCACCTTGACAAATGACTATCCCTGACGAAAACAAAAGTAAGTTAGTGAATGATTGCGGTTGAACTTGATAGCCTGGTTTCCCCTATCGAATCCTCCTGACTGTCTTCTGTTTTGTACGCTGAGATAGAGTTGTATTTCCTGTTTTGTCAGGAGTTAGAGCAACAGGCTGCTTTGTTTGGAGTCGTGTGTTTGGTCTGTTTGAACATGTTTACATGGATTGGGCTGTTCCTCAATTTGGCACACACACACACACAGAGAGAGCCATGGACCCCAGCAGTGGGATGCCAGCTGTCTGATGATGCTTAGTGAATAATGCAGTGTTTCATCTCCTGATTCTCGTGTGGCGATCCTCTATCCTCTGTGCTTGGTCATCGTCATAGGGACAAGGTGCTAATTTAGTCACGTGTTTTACTTTGATCAAGGCTCATTGGTTTGGATTCTAAAACTATGTAGGCCTTGTTTTTATCATTAACAGGCTGGAGTTTTGATGAAAAGATACAAGGTCTTGGCTATTTATGTTTTTTTTGTTTTACTTTTAGTCTATTCGCCAATGCAAGTCGATATCATTTATTAGTTGACTGCCTTTATCTGAAGAAATAGTGTTCAGCTTCACTGAAATACGAAAAAGATACACAGTTTTTTTTTACTGAAATGGATTTAGCTAACTATAATATATTGAATTCCATCTGCTTTTGGGAGTTGAAGTAGCCAAGCTCTGTTCCAAACTTTGCTGACTGTGCAAAACGTACCGTAGATCATATTTTAGGGTTCCCCACTCACTCAGCCTCTCCCTCTTCGTTTCATGTTTGTGGCCTGGCATCTTCACCCCCTTCCTCCCTTACTCAACACTACAGCACTGTATAAATCCAAGGTCTCTCTCTCTCTCTCTCTCTCTCTCTCTCTCTCTCTCTCTCTCTCTCTCTCTCTCTCTCTCTCTCTCTCGTTCTCTCTCGTTCTCTCTCTTTCTCTTTCTCTCTCTCTCTCTCTCTGTCTCTCTCTTTCTACCCTTTCTTATTCCTTTTCTGCAGGCCTAGTTGATCCCTGAGGGCCTATATAAGCCCACGTACGGGAAAAACAGGGGATGACGCCAAAGAGAGAAACATAAGACACTGAACGGAGGAAGAGAGTCTTTGGCGGGAAACGGGTCCAATATTTAAAGGGTTCAAATGTTGTGAGTAGCCAACCCAGGGATATCTCTAACGGGATAGTGGGTGGAGGCTGGGGTGGGAGGAGTCAAAGGAACGAGGCCTTCAGAACTTCAGAACGAGCGGTTGTAGTCAGCTGTGCTCGGCGGGAGGGAGGGAGGGAGGGAGGAATGAGGAATGAGGGAAAGGAGGGAGTGGTAGATGTTTTTAATTTCCTCTGGCAGAAGCAACGGTAGCCCAGGCCTCAACTCCTTAAACCCAGCAGGCCTCAAGCACCTCCCCCCCTGCTTCTCCGGCTCCCCAAAGCTCTCTGCGGGGCGGTGAGGAGGCCAGAGCGGGGCCAGGATCACCCCAGGACAGTAGCGGAAGAGGGGGGAGTGGTGAGGAGGACAGGCAGGCATGGGGATCCACACTCGCACTTTTGTGTTGTCTCCTGTGTAATACAAACCGCTGTTTGACAGTCCTCAGCCCTGTGTATCCGTTACCTCCTCCCGGCTCTGTCTGGTCTGCCTGGCTGCGTGAGTTAGTCTGCTACCATCGTTACGGGCCCGGCGTGTGGACAAGCGTTCAGTCTGACCGAGCGCTTCATCAAGCAGGCTAGCTTGGTCGTTTAGCTACCCTCGGCTAACTCCACCTGAGACCCCCCCCTAGGAGGACAGACGCAGAGGCAGTCAGGTGGGAAAGCAGGAGCAGGAAGTGGTCACACACTCGCGCCTCTGTGCCCCCATTAACATCGACTTAAACTGGTCACCCACTGAATAATGTGGTCACGGAAGAAGGGGTTGATCAAAAGGCTGTTTCTCGGGTCATTTACACACATGCACAGACACACACACACACACGCACACGCACGCACGCACACACACACCTTTGGACATTGCAACATGCAAATAGAGTCGAATAGGTCAGGCTATTGAGTGTCTTTAAATCTACTACTATAAAAGAAGTGAACTGTTTAGTAAAGGAGGTGAGGTTGAAGTGAGGGAAT
Source organism: Galaxias olidus (assembly GCA_026901105.3). NCBI lineage: Eukaryota > Metazoa > Chordata > Actinopteri > Galaxiiformes > Galaxiidae > Galaxias > Galaxias olidus. The sequence continues at coordinate 203,148 of JAPMUY010002453.1, read as the reverse complement.
AGGAAACATGATGCCAGCCTAAAGCCCTTTCTCTCCTCTCCCCCCCTCCCTCCCTCTCTCTCTCTCTCTCTCTCCCTGTCCTCCTCTCCCTACTCCATCCCTCCCTCTCTCTCTCTGTCTCTCTCTCTCTCTCTCTCTCTCTCTCTCTCTCTCTCTCTCTCTCTCTCTCTCTCTCTCTCTCTCTCTCTCTCTCTCTCCCTCTCTCTCTCTCTCTCTCTCTCTCTCTCTCTCTCTCTCTCTCTCTCTCTCTCTCAGACCTGACACAGGCTGCAGTAAGTGCTTACTTTTTCCCCAGCCCTGATTCAGTCAATAAGTCAGCATGTTTCTCTCTCCTCCTAAGTGCAGCGCTAGCATGCTAGGCGGGTGCCCCAATACTACGCCGTGTGTGTGTGTGTGTGTGTGTGTGTGTGTGTGTGTGTGTGTGTGTGTGTGTGTGTCTGTGTGTCTGTGTGTGTGTGTGTGTGTGTGTGTGTGTGTGTGTGTGTGTGTGTGTGTGTGTGTGTGTGTGTGTGTGTGTGTGTGTGTGTGTGTGTGTGTGTGTGTGACCCAGTTCCTGGAGTTGTCATGTTGGTGTTGTGAGGCAGAGCTGTGGGATTAACCAGATCAGGCCTGGCTCTGCACGCTTTGCCGTCGGCGTCCGTCTCGGCTGCAGTCAGCCTCCGAGTTTCCATGGGTACCTGTCCGTTGGTCCGCTGACCACGTCCAGTCTCTGTTTAGTTGGCGGCCAGGCGACCCGCAGCAGGTGAAGAGACTGCAGGTTGTTCCTACTAGGAGTCAGAGCGTTGCTCTACCACCTCTTAACCTGGAGAGACCTTTTCAGTTCAGACGGAGTCCTGGCCAATCAGGTTACAGTTTCAACGACGAGGTTCGCTTTCGGCGGGTGTCCTTCCTGTGCGAGCGAGTGCTTCTGTAAACAGGACGGTCCGTCAGCCGTATCTCACGGCAGCCGGGCATGTCAGTTGCGCAGCTCTCTACCTCGCCGGGTGCCAGATCCTTTTCTCACGTTACGCCTGTCCCAGCAGCACAGATGGCGGCTGCACAGAGAGACAGCTAATAGGCTCTGCTGCAGTTAGCCACAGTACATTTACTGTAAAGCCCTCAGAGGAATCCTCAAAGGAAAGAAGGCATTAATGTGGTCACCAACATCAGAGGGAAGCAGCAGTGTCTGTTATCGCTATCTCTGACTGCTATCTCCCGGCCTGGGGTCCTCTGCTGGCTGGCGGGCGGGTCGAGACCACAGCACTGCTGAGCTGGGCTGAGCTGGGCTAAGCTGGGCTGGGCTGTGTGTAGTCTAGCTGGTGCTGTGCCACGGTGCTGCTTTCAAACTCATTGAGTCCTGGTCGTAAAATTGATAACGTAATTTAGTGGGGTTAGGAAAAGAAACTGAGTCTAGTCATGTTAAGTGGTGCTGTGTCTCGTGTTGTACTGGTTATATTTCTATGGGCCTAGTCACGACACTGAGAGCCCCAGCCAGCCCTGGCCCTTTTTGGAAGGAACAAACCCCAATGGACAGCACACAGGCTGGGGGAAAGCGATCCGGGGACAGGGAGGAGGTCTGTGGAGCTCTCTCACTCTGCCACTCCGCAGGGAGCTCTCACAGTCCTCTGAAAAAAAGGATTCCAACTGCCTTCTCTCTCTCTCTCTCTCTCTCTCTCTCTGTCTGTCAAAGGCGCCATTGAGGAAAGAGAAAAAGAGAGGGGGGTAAAGAAAGAATTGAGAAAGAAAAGAGACTGGCTGAAATGGTGTCAGAAGCTCTCTTTGTCTGAGCTGCACTGTAACCCCCCCCCCTCCCCGCACAAACACACAAACACACCCCATGACCCCGTTAACGGAGTGGCCTTTCGCCGTTGTTGCTGCGTCACCATGTGAGTCAGTCTGTGAGAAACGAGAGCGTACCACTGCGTTCGTTCTCATTCTGTCAGTAGTTCTATGAACACGACACGCAGTGTGACAGGCTGCACTGCTCCTTCAGCTCCAGGAGATTCATCCTATAGGCCGTGGGCCAGTTTGATACCCAAACGCATGAACGTCATATTTATAGTTCCTTCCAACATTCTTCAATAATGAAGCTGCGCCCGTTTTTGTTGTGAGCCCGTAGAGCTTACTGCCGGATGATGTTGTTGGTTTGTTTGTTTGATTATGCCTCTGACTTTAAACCCACTCACTCCCAATGACGCCCTCTTCAGAGGTGAGCAGTTTGTCATCAGTGTAGGCTAGTTGGCTCCCTTACGGCTTCCATAAAGCATTGACGTGTTAAGTCTTCTATATATAGACTCATGGATTTGCTGTCCACTCGCACAACCACCCACATCCATCATATCCATCACCATCTCTGTCCCGTTTCTCCAGCATCATCCCCCAGTAACGTTAAAGCCCTCTAGCTGTAAAGCTCTGTTGTCGAAATGCAAAGTGGCTGAGGGTTGCCAGGTCCTGTTCTTAGCGGAGTTGTTGGGGGTTGCCAGATCCTGCTATTAATGCTTCCATGTGTTTCCAGACAAGTTGACTGGTTAGTGTTGCCAGGTCCTGTTCTTAGCAACTCGAGTTTCCAGAAAGCAGAGCGGTTAGGTTTGCCAGATCCGGTTCTTCGTGGAGTGTTTGGGGTTGCCAGATCCTTTGCTTAGCTTTTTTTTTTTATATCTTCTTTTGGGTTATTCCCCCATCAGGGGTCCTGGTGGTTAATTTGTTTTGCATACTACGGACGGAGGAGGAGAAGGATGCCTTTGAAGGATTTTTTTTGTTAATCTGTGATTGACCCTCGTTGATCCGGTTCATTTGGAGCCTGGACAAACTCTCTAAGATGTCTGTTACTTCTCTGCTCAAGTCTGGTGAGTGATTTTAAGAGACACCAAAGTGTTTACTTTCTCAAAATGTATTTTCCATAAAATGACAGTGGCATTGGGTTTAAACTGTGGCTGATATAGTCTAGCTAATTGTGAGGGATTACGTAACCTTTCAAGTATTTCAATGTCCAACTGTTAGCAGTAGATAGATACAATTTTATTGATCCCAAGAGATTTTGTGAATACTGAAATGCAGACCAAGACAGTCCACTCTTCCCTGCGTTTTTGTGTTGTTTTGTTAGACTTCATCTTCTTGTGTAACCCGCTTAACCCTTCACTTCCTCCTCTCCCCCCGCCTCCTCCTCCTCCTCCTCCTCCTCCTCCTCCTCCTCCTCTCCCCTCCTCTTTTATGGTCTTTGACTTCTGGTGTCCCTGCAGGACGCCTCTTCCTCCTGAAGGCTCATCATCATTTAGCCTCATTAGCTTGTCACTGCACTGCTAGTTACAGGAAGAGCCCCCCACCCCCTTAACCCTAATACACACTGACAAACACGCAGTCACCCCCCCTCCTCCTCACACACACACACACACACACACACACACACAGTCACATGTATCCCTCTCTCTCTCTCTCTCTCTCACACACACACACACACACACACACACACACACACACACACACAGTCTCTCACACAGTCTTTCTCTCTCCCTTTCTCTCTCCCTCTCTCTCTCTCTCTCTCTCTCTCTCTCGCTCTCGCTCTCGCTCAACACACACCCACACAGCATGGTTCCCCTCTCTTCCGTCCCTAATCTAAACAGTGTGGCCGCGTTGCCGAGTGACAACGGGCTGACAGTCCCCTTTTAAGATGTTTTACTGCCGCGGCAGAGAAGAGATAGGGCCGTTTGTCAGCCCGGCCCAGCATGCAGCACTCGGCCTGGACTTGGAGAGACTACAGAGAGTCCCTGTACTGTGCAGTCTGGTGTGTTCAGACTCTGCAGAGCCTGTCATGAAGACCCTGCTTTCTGGGACAAACAGTGGTGGACCTGCTCATGGTGTTAGCAGGCAAGGTGCCATTTGTTTGAACAACTTGTCTCGTGGATCCGTATCCCATGTGCATACTTTGTGTGTGTGTGAGGGGTGAGTGAGTACCCCCCCCCCCCCAACACACACACACACACACACACACACACACACACACAGCTGCTCCTGCTCCCATGGAGCAGTCCCATGAGAGAATGCAAGGCTATACCTCTGCATGGATTAACCCTTACCCACTACCACACATGAACCGTTACACACGCGCGTACGCACGCACGCACGCACACACACCTCAGCCCAGGTGTCAAAGTAGGCAGGCAGGCAGCGTTGTTTTTTTTTGTTGAGCTCTCCAGGTCTATATCCAGGCTCTCAGACGACTGTCTTCCCCCTGACATACCTACGCCATGAGGTCCATGTTGTAGTAAACTGTGTGGAGCTAGTCAGGGTTACAGTTATAATCTGGGTTTAGTGGGGGTCTCTACGTTGGTGGCGGAGATAAATAAATAATAGCTTAACCGGTGCACTGTATTGGCGACCCCCACAGATGTATGACTTTACTGCTTTAATGCGAGCTCAGACCCCTCCTTATGGGAGCTCAGCTCCCACATAACTCGAACCCTGGATATAGTCATTATCTTAAAGCCCTTGTGACAGGCCGTTGACCTATGATTTCACGGGCCTCACTCGCGGTTCAAGCGTTTAGTCCTAGGACAGGGCTACTCGAGTAAACTTCACCAACACCTTCGCTGCCACTGCAGTAAGGGGACGGAGGAATCTGTGTGTTTGTGTGGTGTGTGTGTCGTTTGTCTGAGCCAGAGGTGAAATGAAGACATCACAGGCCATATTTCCTCGCTCTGCGGGTGTGACAGCTGTCTGCCTGGCTAGCTGAAACCCTTATCGAGGGACAGAGATAAAGAAACACGGAGAGAGCAAGAAGCAGGAGAGAAAAAGAGAATGAGTGGGGGCTGTGTAGGTTCACACAGGAGTGTGTTTTCTTCCCAGCGGTGGGTCTAATCAGTCAGTGGGAGTCCAGGCTCCTATCCAGCCATAGTTGCAGGCAGGCAAGCAGGTCGGGGCCTGGCTGATGGCAATCAGCTCTGTGTGTTGACATCCACCTGACGCCACCCGCTACGCCTGCCTGAACGGGGAGAATGGCCCTGTGTGTCTGAGTGAGACTGTGAATACAGCGACTCCTCACTCAGCCACGCTTAACCCTCATTTGTCTTTTAGTTGAGTTTGCGTTCATGAAACCAGGCCTATCCCTTTTTGTTATCAACGAAAGCTCCCGACTTGGTTTGATTCGAGGCCCGTGCCGCTCTGTGGCGAGGCAGAGACTTAGCATAGCGGGTCATAATGAATAATGTAGGAAAAGCTTTGACATTTTTCTGCCTGATTCAGTGTTCTCTCGTCCCAGTACCCGTCTAAGGAATGCAGACCCACACCTTGATAAATGGTGATGATCTGAGGCTGAATCACGTTTATGGTTAACAAGCAACAGATGTTAGGTAGCTAACATGAAATGCACGTTTCTTACGCGTCTTTGAAGAATGCGAAGTATTTGAAAAAGAAAAAAAAAAAACGCGCACGCGTTAAAGCCTGCATGCCATTTGGCTGTCAGCAGGCTGAGACTGAGTGGGACGAGGACAGGGAGAGGTAGGAGGAAACGGGAGCGGCCAAACAGGCTAGCCAGTTTGTCTAGAAAGGGAGGCATGCTAGCTGCCGTTGACCAGCTCTAGTATTAACTGGATACAGCCTATTCATTGATAACGTCTTTTCTCTTTCCTGTACACTTCTCCCTCTTGATCTCCTTTCTTGTAAACTGATCGTAAAAAAAAATGTTTGTTTCTTTTATCCCTGTATCCTTTCATCTCTTCTCTTTATTCCCGTTTTTTTGCCTTCATGCACTCACTCACTCATTCTCGCCACCTTCTATCCCTTGTTTTCTCTCTGCCTCTAGAGATGCAAAGAAAGGTAACTTTCCAAAGAGTGAGGAAACTAACGTGTGTGTGTGTGTGTGTGTGTGTGTGTGTGTGTGTGTGTGTGTGTGTGTGTGTGTGAATATTCAGTGCGTTTTGTTTGTTTAGTGTGTGTTTGTGTGCGTGGTATGTGTATAAGCTGTTTTGTGTGTTCAGTGTGGAACTCCTTAATCTTCTTTCTCGAAATCTAAACAGACAACAAGGACGTTGTTATTTACCACTCTGTTCTCAGGTGGGGTATCGTGAATGCGCGTGGCCTCACACACACGTGTACACGCACACACACACGCACACACACTTCATAAGTCTTCCTGTCTGTGTGCCCTGCCGTTGCCACGGAAACCGACAGAGCCCCTGCTGCAAGGTGAAAGAGAGAGAGAGAGAGAGAGAGCGAAAGAAAGAGAGAGAGAGGGGTCAGGTGTTGAGATTACACACTGCTATGCAGAATAATGTGTTTAAATCTCTTAGTGCTGTTCCTACTGGTAGTTTTGTTTATGCTCTAATACCAAAGGACTCTGCAATCAGTGGAACGTTGTTTTATTCTCCGTAGATGTTTACAGAGAGAACAGCAGCCTGGACTTTCCTCTATTCATATCCACCCTTCCCATTTCCATTCAGATGAGAGCCAGCGGAGAGCAGGATGAGGGAAAAGAGAGGAGTGGAGAGAAGAAAGGGATGATATTGTTCCATTCCCACCTCTGCGTGTTGGAGTATGAATAGGGCTGCCCACCCAGCTCTGCAGGGGTCCCTCCTCCCACAACTGCAGCACGCGCCCTTCTAAAAACACACACACACACACACACACACACACACACACACACACACGCTACTACAACAACTAGTAGCTTTCTACACTTTAAGCTTTCTCATTCACACAAGAATAGCTGATCCCCTATTGACTTTCTGGGATTGCTGGATTTATTTTGTTGCTTTACGGTGACGTCATGCCATCCATTTGATACTAGGCGGTCGGGAGGAGAACGAGAGGGATATTGAGAAACGACTAAGCAAACACTTTTTTTTTTTCATCCATTTTTCTGTCACATTAACAAACCCATTAGAAGGCTAGGAGAGTGCATGGCAGCACTCTGCTCAGATGTAAAAAAAATTAAATAAATAAAAGAAAGTAATTTGTGAAAATCTCTCGAGTAGCAAACTTTGTAAAATATTCATTCCGTTTTAGCATTAACAATATTCCCCTTCAAATCAACAGAATACCACGGAAAGAAGTAAACTAGCAGGCCCACACACAGGCACACACACGCACACACACTTTTTCACTCTCAGCCTCCCTTTGCCAGCGCTGTGGCGTGCTGTGCTCCCGTAATGATATGTAAAGTATGATTTGTATGTCCACTTGGAAATGTGTCTGGTTTCTAATTTGGTCTGGGCCAGTCGCATGCTGAGCGGCGTACTGACTACTGAGAACGATGTTTAATTACCCACGTCTCGCTTTCTCCCGCTCTCGCATTGACATATCCATCTGTCTCTGACACACTCAACCACTCGTTCTGTCGGTCGGCCGGTCGGCCGGTCGGCCGGTCTCTCTCTCTCTCTCTCTCTCTCTCTCTCTCTCTCTCTCTCTCTCTCTCTCTCTCTCTCTCTCTCTCTCTCTCTCTCTGAGTGTCTCTCTCTCTCTCTCTCTCTCTCTCTCTCTCTCTCTCTCTCTCTCTCTCTCTCTCTCTCTCTCTCTCTCTCTCTCTCTCTCTCTCTCTCTCTCTCTCTCTCTCTCTCCGGTCTTCTGAGCAGCATAACGTGAACGTTTTGGAAACAGAACACTCACGGTGGCCTTCGGTAGCGTCATGCCAGGGGACGTCGCCTTCCGATGGCCTTCACATACATGGCACCTAATGTCGCAGACCATCTAATTATCTCTCCTTGCTAGTACACTCTCACACACACACACACACACACACACACACACACTGCGTAGCCTCTCTGTCGGCCCCACTCGACTTCGGGTTCTGCGTGTTTGATGGTTACTTTTGTGGTGTTTTCTAGGACCACAGAGAATGACTCCAGTACTCTAATAGAACTACAGCCTGTTTGCAAGACTTTGCTGTGGCCTATTAAGACGAGCACGCTGCAATGCAGAGCCCTGCATGTGGGCTGTGTCTTTGTGCAAGGTGTGTGTGTGTGAGTGTTTTGAGTGATCGGCTTATTTTGCAGGCGTGATGGTTCCCGTAGCGATGGACACAGGCTGATCTATCACTGTCCTTCTAATTGGCTCCCACTGAACTCTGCAGGATTCAGGGGGCGGGGTGAAGTGTTTGTCATCATGGCCGGAAGACTTTTCACTTCATCTCATTTTAGTGTGGGTGGGGGGTGAGCTGTAAATCCATGCTGACGCTGAAGACACACACACACACACAGAATTGCTGACCCTGGTCCACTCTGACACACTTGCTCCCTCTGCTTAAATGGTTTTATTATGCAGCGTGTCAGAGGGGGCTAAGTGGACCTGAATTGATCCCTATTGATTGCCACTGTATTTGTCAGACAGTGATGGTCCCCCTCAGGACATTAGCGCTTGGCCTCCCCCATCTTTTTTAGTCTCTCTCTCCTGAGGCTCAGCACCCCCTCCTCCTTTATTCTGTTCTTCTTTTGTCCTCCTCTTCCTGCCCTGGCCTCCCGCGTCCTTCACCCTCTCACCTATACATCCCAAGCACACTCTCCCTCCCACAGCCGGGCCAAGGCTATCAGGGAGCGACGACAGAGAGGAAGAGAATGGTGGGAGGACTAAGTGATGAAGGAAGAAGGTCAGAGAGGGGGACCCTTGGTTTGATTGCTGCTTCGTTAAAAGGGCTCGTTGAATGTTTGTGCCTGCCCTCTCTAGTTTCCTGTGAAGGCGTGGAAGATGGATATTTTCTGCGGTATCTTTAGACTTTATTTAATCATGCCTCAAACAAAGATAGATACAGTTGGTTAACATGAGGGTGCAAGTTAGTAGGCCAGGCTGCCCTGTTGTTGTGTGACTAACTGACCTTGTGTGTGTGTTGTTTGCACACGCTCAACTTGCATGAGACAGACAGAGCCTCAGGCTCCACGGTTCAGACTCCTAGTGCTCCATGGACACACGGCTGACCTGGTGAGCGTGGAACTCACAGCAGCTGTTCTCCTCTGATAGGACACACACACACACACACACACACACACACACACAAGTACATAGACACACATACACACACACACACAGAAATATATACATAATCACACACAGATACACACTGAAATATATACATAATCTCACACACACACACTGAAATATATACATAATCACACACACACACAAATATAAACAAACACACAGTCGTGCAGTTGTACAAATCCACTCCCATCTGACTCATCCAGTCCACACCTACTATACAGGCTAGTGGCTAATTGGCACTGTCAGCTGGCATGGAAAATGATCAGCTAATAATTCAACTGAATCTATCAAAAGTTGCGTTTGGCTTGCCAATCTGTTTTTCCCCTGTGAAGATTGCTTTGTGCACCTCTTATCGAATATGTGAATCTTCACCGTAAAAAGCAGCCATGTTGTATTTAAAGCCTGTCTTCTTTTCTTATTGAAAATAACTTTCTGATCCTACTTCCACTGATCGGAAAGCCAGCGAATAAGGTGACTAACCTCTGCGTTTGTCTTTGCCTTTGTTTCTCCAGCCGATTGAGCTTCCAGTCAGGCTGGTGCTGTGAGCCCAACTCACCTCAACTCCCACTCTGACCACGCCCGCTTCACCTGCACGCCTGCTGCCAGTAGGAAGAACCCTGAATACACACCTGGGAGAGTGAGTGTATAGCGTGTGTGTGTGTGGGTGTGTGGGGGTGTGTGTGGGTGTGTGTGGGTGGGTGTGTGTGTGGGTGGGAGACAGTCAGGCAAACACAAAGAGACTTAATATGTGGGTGTATAATTTCTGTGTGTGTGCGTGTGCGCGTGCGCGTGTGTGTGTGGAGGCAGACAAAAACAACTCGGTGAGCCAGCCAGGTGTGGGAGGGCTTTAGAAGTGGAGAGTTGTGCTGGTGGCTGATAGATGGCTGTGTAATGACCTGCAGGCACGCAGCAGGCAGACAGGTGGGTTGGCCGTCTCACATCTCACTGCCTAACCAGGAAATGTCATTAGTGGCAACAAAGGGCTGGGCGCGTGATGGCGTCTGTCTCATGATGTGTTTCGAATGTGTTGCTCTCACATTATTAATGAAGACTGACTTGCTCAACAAAAACATGAATTGGTTAATAATCTGGTACCAAAATAGTTTGACTTTTTATCCAAATTTGTTACTGGGATACTTTATTAGTACTTGTACAGCGTAACACTAGTTTGCCGAAATGAATCAGGCCTATGATAACTGACGTCGAAAGGACACTTTGCGTGTGTGTGTGTGTGTGTGTGTGTGTGTGTGTGTGTGTGTGTGTGTGTGTGTGTGTGTGTGTGTGTGTGTGTGTGTGTGTGTGTGTCTCTCTGCGTGTGTGTGTGTGTTTAGGTGCGGCACGGTCGCGGGATTATACAATTACAATAACCCAACATAAAACGATGAAGAAGTCAAGCGTCAGCAGCCCTCTTGTTCCTCTTCCTTCTGGTGTTTCTGCTTGGTTTGAAGAGCTGAACATTCGGTCCTCCTTCAGTAGGGTGTGGAGGAGGAGGAGGAGGAGGAGGAGGAGGATGAGGGGGAGTTGGGGGAGGAGGGAGAGTTTTTCCCGGTTGATTTGCATGCAAATGCTCACACTCATCCTGTCAGAGTAATGGGCTTGAGAGCTCTTAATAGTCATTCAAATCTCAGTCGCTCCTCTGTTGTCTTAAGTGGCATGCTTACCCCAGAGAAACGGCCCGCTCACACACACACACACACACACACACACACACACTCACACACGCGCAGAGGGCCGAATAGCGTGTAGTACTCTGCCGGCATCAGCCGATTAAAGTGGTGATAAATTGCAGCGGCGCTCCGAGGTCGGAGTGAGACGATGAACGCTTTATTTGGAGAGCTGATTCTGATTGGGGTTAAGAGAGCTGCAGCGGAGCATCGCAGCCGCGCGGCCTCGGAGGGTGAGGGAATTAGCCCGCAAAGAGCCTCCTCTGGAGGACGTTCAGCAGGAGCAGCCTTCCCTGGTGGGAACGTGGGGCCTCACACACACACACACACACACACACACACACACACACGCGGTCCAGTCATTGGCAGGAATGATGACAACTAGAGAGAGGGGACAAGTTCATCTCTCTCTGATACTGAATTAACCGAGTCGGACCACACACACACGCACGCTCCTACACAGGGTGATTTGAAGTTAACACATTCCAGTAGAATGAGGGAAGACAGGAAGATTGAAGAACCTCCATACTCACTCGCTCTCTCTCTCGCTCTTCCCACACTGACCTGTCAATAGCCTTTCATCTCCCACGGGGTGTACCGATGAGTAGGCGGAGGACCAGCCTGTTGGTTACCATTGTGCTGTGAAGGAGTGTGTTAGCAATGAAACAACAATGTGTCGACATGCAGTGTGAGTGTTCAGCTTGTGAGCTGCGTAGACTCTCTGTGTCAGCTCTGTATTTTTACTAGTCCCTCGCTCCACAGTGCTTTGCCTCCCCTCTAGGGCAGTGGCATTGCCAGTCAGCCAGCCAGCCAGTCAGTCAGCTAAACAGCCGGTAGGACAGAGAGAAGTGGAGACAGCAGAGGTTATCAGGGACACGGGGCAACAACAATGTCGGCCGCCATGACAGCAGTGCCAGACGACACGGGGAAGAGAGGAGGAGCAGAAGGAAGGGAATGGCTGAGGAGAAGTAGGAGGGAGGGAGGGAGGGAGAGAGGGAGTGGGAGAGAGAGGGAGAAGGAGGGAGGGAGAGAGAGAGAGAGAGAGAGAGAGAGAGAGATTGGCAATTTGACTTATTTTTGACTGACATAACACTGTATATGTCTTTACAGCTTGCTAGAGTATAAACAGTTTAATTAATATGAGGAAAAATAGCAATAATATTCGCCATACTAAAGTTGCGACTTAATAATCGCTTATGTTTTGAGTTTGGCCTGTTTCAGATGTTAGGCTGGTTTATTGAGGAGGCAGGGTTCTGAAATAGGAGACAGTTCACGGAGAAAGCGTTCAGACTCCGAGAGGCTACGTCAGGTAACACACACACCACACACACACACACACACACACACACACACACACACACGGAGTCGTCCTGAAACGCTCCCACCCACGAGTCTCCTCTTTTGAACGACCCAACTCGTCGTGTCCCACTTCAAAGTAGTATTACGCAGCTGAACTTTCTGCATCCGTAGGCTTTTCCCTTCAGCCAGTGAGGCGACGCTAAGGAAGGCCCCCGTCATCTCATCTCTCCCAGCGCTCACTGTGTATGCATTTATTCATCAGCGTCGCACCGTCATGCAGGCTTCTGCTCGCGTTGCTGCTCCAGATGTGCCGCGTGCGTGTCTCTCGTGCGGGGGAAGGCTTTTTGCACCGTCAACATCGGTAACGGGAGCAGACGTCGGGCCGCTGGCCAAGGCTCTTTGTTGTGGCTCCACGTGTCCTCGCACTCTTGAGTTCTCCTCTGGAGAGACCGGCCGCGACTTTCTCCGTCTCTGCCAACTTTGGAAGTGTGAGCCCTGATCTGGGGGGTTTAGCTTTGGTTTTAGTTGTGGGTGGATGAGGATGCTGTCGTACCTGTCTTTTGTTGCCTTGAGCTAGGAACAGGTTTTTTCTCTGTCTACATAAAATAAATGTATGCCCTGGCCCCTTAGTTTCGGGGGAAAACAGAGTTCAGTGCCAAATTAATTAATGATTTATAAAGCCGCCCTTGTAGGTGTTGTGTTGTGTTTGCGGAACGTTTTTGAAGTTGTTGAGTCCAATTGTCAATTACCTGTTGCTGCCATTCCTTTGCCAGCCTGTCAGGAGAGCCGACCATGGGCACTTGCTCATGTCTTAGCATAGCCTAAGCCTAGCCCAGCGTCATTGTCACAGTTAATATTAAAAGCAATGGAGTCCTGGCATCCTTAGTCGGGCCCTGTGCCTTTAACTGAAACTGCATCGGTTACGCCAAATCGTACAGCATCTATGACATTAGGTTGAGGCTAATCAATTACGTATATTCAATTTCTTTCTGTACCTCCGTGTACAGAACCTTACAGCCCGTTAATTGCGTTCATTATAATTATGAAAACTATTATTATTAATTGTAGCAGCACGGTGGCTCAGTGGTTAGCACTGTTGCCTCACAGCAAGAAGGTCCTGGGTTCAATCCCCACCTGACCCAAGGGCGTTTCTGTGTGGAGTTTGCATGTTCTCCCCGTGTTTGCGTGGGTTTCCTCCGGGTACTCCGGTTTCCTTCCACAGTCCAAAAACATGCAGGTTAATTTGTGACTCTAAATTGCCCGTGAGTGTGAGTTGTTGTCTGTCCCTATATGTCGGCCCTGTGATAGACTGGCGACCTGTCCAGGGTGTACCCCGCCTCTCGCCCTGTGTCCGCTGGGATAGGCTCCAGACCCTGTGACCCTGTACAGGATAAGCGGTAAAGTTAATGGATGGATGGATTATTATTAATTGTAATAATTTCGTCTTCCTTGTAGACTTGGGAGAGGGGCAAGGAATTACCAACCTCCCTCCCCTGCTTGTGTGTACTCCCAGACAGCAGCAGCAGCAGTATGCAGGCACGCCGTAGCCCCTCTATCGCCTGTACTCCCTGACAGCAGCAGCAGCAGTATGCAGGCACACCGTAGCCCCTCTATCGCCTGTACTCCCTGACAGCAGCAGCAGCAGTATGCAGGCACGCCGTAGCCCCTCTATCGCCTGTACTCCCAGACAGCAGCAGCAGTATGCAGGCACGCCGTAGCCCCTCTATTGCCTGTACTCCCAGACAGCAGCAGCAGCAGTATGCAGGCACGCTGTAGCCCCTCCATGTCCTCAGCCCCGTAGTGTCCAGACCAGTCTCACCCCGCTGCTCGCTAGCTGCTCCCCGTCTGCACACTCTGTGATTAGGATCAGCCCGCCGCTCTAATTACCGTCCTCACACTGGGTGCTGCGGCGTGCAGGCCTCGGCTGCAACACAGCGCAGGAAAAGGAGGAGGAGGAGGAGGAGGGGGAGGCGGTGATGGTGATGGATTTAGAGAGCGAGGGAGTGTGTATGTGTGGGGTTGAGAGAGTGAGGGTCAGGGGAAGGGAGGATGGGGTGGGGGGGGGGAGATGGAACAAAATGGGAAATATAGGCATTAACACCCAAGAGGGAGGGAGGGAGAGTTAATGAAAGAGAGGGGGAGGGAGTGAAAAAGATTAGCGTGGGAGGCACATCAGAGACCTAACTCATTACTGCATGTTAGTAATTAAAAGGCATTAAATTGCTGCCGTACATCTTGTGAAGTTCGGCCCAGAAGCTTTCGTGTGCCGCTCGGCCATTAAACGCCTCACCTCTCCTCCTCTCATTCTGCAGCTCAGCTCTACCCTAACCCACATCACACCACATACTCAAGACAGGAACGTCGCATTTGCTACCCTTTAACATGGTAGTTAGCTAGCACATGCTAAAAGGTAAACACTATTTAGGTCGAATGAATAGCAGCAGCATTACACTGTTCATTCAACCTAAATAGTGTTTGGCTTTAGCATGTGTTCGCTAACTACCATGTAAAGGGGCAACTATTGTGACGTTCTAGTTTTGAGTGTGTGGTTGGATGTGGGTTGTCTGCGGCCCCCCCCCACTTCCTTCCCCCCCTCTACTCTACAACACAGTGCTGGCTCTGTCCTAAGCTCTATCACTCTCTGCCTGTTTGACTTGGCCTGACTTGGCCAGACTTGGCCCCTCTGGAAGACTGTAGCTGGCTGGCTGGTTGTCCTATTGTAAACAACCCATCGACATGACAGTCACACTGGTACAGTTAATACAGTCCACTCTCTCTCTCTCTTTCCCGCTCTTTCTCTCTGTCTCGCTCTCTCGCTCGCTCGCTCGCTCTCTCGCTCTCTCTCTCTCTCTCTCTCCCTTCCTCCAACTCCCATCTTCCTCCCTGGTTAGGCTTCGGCCTTGGGAACGCATAAAGGACCCTTTCTCCGGCTCTTGCAGCTGGGGTCTGATAATCTGAGGTTTTGGCTGATAGTGGAATCACAGGCCCTGGACCCCGGCCCTGTTCCAGGATGAGGGAAGACCCTGTGTCGGAGGAGCGGGATAGGATAGAGAACACGTGGGAGGAGGCTTTGGAAGAGACTTGTGTGTTTCAGAGAGAGAGAGAGAGAGAGAGAGAGAGAGAGAGAGAGAGAGAGAGAGAGAGAGAGAGAGAGAGAGAGAGAGAGAGAGAGAGAGAGAGAGAGAGAGAGAGAGAGAGAGAGAGAGAGAGAGAGAGAGAGAGAGAGAGAGAGAGAGAGAGAGAGAGAGAGAGAGAGAGAGAGAGAGAGAGAGAGAGAGAGAGAGAGAGAGAGAGAGAGAGAGAGAGAGAGAGAGAGAGAGAGAGAGGGGGGGGGGGGATTGGTTTGTTGTGAATAATCCTTTTTTCCAGGCCTTAAAAAATGATTTCATAGAGGAATGTGTATCGTAACGAAACACAAGTTTCATTCACTGAGCTGTCTGTAGAGATGATGAAAAGCTATGCAGATGAGCCTTGCTGAATAGAGGATACTGTATTCTCTAAAGAGAGTATTGATCGTTATCTCTGTCCAGACTCTCTGAGCCATAGTAGCTCCATTTGAAAAGGAAGAGTCTCTAAGAATAGAGTCTCTAAGTCTCTTAAAGTTGCTAAGGAGGGATGATCAGCACATTGGAGACCCTCGGAGTTTGGAGAGGGATGAGAGGGAGGACGGATAGAGGGATGAGAGGAAGGACTGATAGATCACACACACATGCCACAGTGGGGCTGATGGGTTATCAGCTCGGCAGAGACAATAAATAAAAAAAAATAAGTTTAAAAAAAAACAATTTGGGGGGGGAATTGGGGCATCCATGTTGGCGTTAATGAGATGGAGAGGGGATGGGGTTTAATGGGGGGAGAGACGTAAGATGATGGTGGGGAGGAGGGGGGGGGGGGCGAGGGGTATTACGCGTTTTGGAGCTGTGCGATAGTAAAAAGATGCCAGAGAGAATAGCTCAAAATGGATGCTTTAACAGGGTGAGAATTAAGTGTATGGAGATCAAATTACTTCAGTAGTAAGGAAGAACAGAAGCTGAAAAAAACAAGAAAGAGACTTCAAAAGATCAAAGTAGTTTTAGTTCAGGAGTGCCAAAGAAAAAGTGAATAGAGTGGAATTACAGATAGCAAGAGGAGGAGAAGGAGCAGGAGGGAGGAAGGAGATTAGCTAAGAGAGCACAGAGCTAGGGCAGAAGGAAAGAAAGAAAGGGGCTAGTTTGAGCAAAGAGAGGGAAGAGTTGGGATGTAGAGTGCTACGGAGGGATGGAGGAGGAAGAGGACGCTTCGCGGAGGCTTTTTATAGAGAACGGACCCGTGGTGATGAAGGCTGATTCTACGTGACTGTCATATTAAGGCGAGCCATCCTGGTTCACTGAGCAAGTCGCTCGCTGCTGCTCCTCCTCTTCCTCCCTCCTCCTCCTCCTCCCTTGTCTTTTTAAGGCTCATTAGGCCTGCGTGTAGGCCTAGTTAGCGTTTGTCGTTTGGCTTTGAAAGGCCCTGGCAGCGAGGAAGGGGGGCTTAGCCAACAATGTAGCCTAGCCTGTAGTGGTAGAACATTTCAAAACTGGTTAGAAACATACAAACGTACATTGGAGGTATATTAAAACCAATGACTGCTCCTTTATTCTAACTCCTTAAATCATTATGCACTTTGTAGTGTAATGAAAGCTGATGCGTTTCATCTGTGTCACACTCAATGTCAAGGGAACGTATTGTTAGGAATAGGGACAAAGTGTTCCTCTCTACAAAGGTGTGTGTGTGGGTGTGTGTGTGTGTGTGTGTGTGTGTGTGTGTTGCATACTGAAGTGCTACATGCATGATAATAATATCCCTGCCTGTCAGCCTTCCCGCAGATTAGACTCATCTTGAGAAATCCTGTGTCAAATCAAATCCCTCTCCGTGCCCTCACCTCATTCTCTCTCTACCTCCCTGTCTCTCTCTCTCTCTCTCTCTCTCTCTCTCTCTCGCACGCTCTCCTTTTCTGTCTTTCTTTCTGTCTCTCTCTATCAGGCTTATGCACACTGTTATGAAGTTGAGTTCCTTATTGCGTTATTTCAATGGGGAAATATTTTCCTCAAGGCAGGTGGGATGAATTTGGGTCAGAGAAGAACTTAGTGTCCCTCTGCTAGGATGTGTTATTGTGTAAGTGTGTGTGTGTGTGTGTGTGTGTGTGTGTGTGTGTGTGTGTGTGTGTGTGTGTGTGTGTTTCTGTGTGTGTGTGTATGCGTGTCTCAAAATGTAGACTGTGTGTTTTTGTAGAAAGTATCTTTCCTCTTCCGAGACCAGTAATATTTTATTAAACTCTTTAAATAATAATACATGTCTAGTCAACAACAATTATTTCTGTTTGATCCCCATATTAAACTCTTTAAATAATACATGTCTAGTCAACAACAATTATTTCTGTGTGATCCCCATATTAAACTCTTTAAATAATACATGTCTAGTCAACAACAATTATTTCTGTGTGATCCCCAGGTCATCGTTGACTTACGAGACTGAAACCAGAAGTAACAGCCAAGGCCGACGGACGTCCGTCCACGTGGGCCGGTGACAGCAGCGTCCAGTCCCCTGTGGTTCAAAGCGATGCGTTTGGGCCCTGGAGGCCCCGGCAGTATCAGCAGAGCGTGTGTGGGGCCCCTGGGATGCCAGCCCCCTCCTGCTGCTCCCCGGCCCTCAGCTCTCCACTGAGCCCTCCTGGGGAGCCGTGATGAACAGCTACCGAGACAGAGGAGTCACCTGCACCTCCTCGGACCTCCTGCTGGATGGGTTTGGAGGAGGAGGAGGAGGAGGAGCTGCGTTCCGACACACCCCTAACGGCCACGCGGCTGCTGGCCCCGCCTCCTTCGACCCCGTGGCCCTGTCGCGTCTCTCCGTGCCCAAGATGGGCGTGCGGGCGCGCATCGCAGAGTGGCCGCCGCGCCGCGAGCAGTCCCGGGAGTCGCTGCTGCCGGAGAACGGGCAGGTCGGCGTCGGTCACCACGGAGACGTGGGGCTGGTGAGGGGAGGGGTGGCCCGGTTGCCGCGGCGCCGGGCCAAGGACGTTGAGTTCCGGGGCGGAGGTTTCGGGGAGGAGAGGGGCTCCATGTTGAACCTGAGAGCCTTCCCTCTGCTACGCCAGCGCTCTAACAGTGAGGTGACCCTCAGCGAGCTAGACGAGACAGAGGTGGGCAATGAGAAACTATACTCTATACATTACAATTGTTTTAGAATTTTTATGTCTATCATTTTATAAAAATATTATTCTTAAGAATTATTTTTTACTTTACCCTGACTCCTCATGTAAATGATAATAAGAATGAGTTAGCTCAAAGTCCTAACAGGGCCTCCGTTCTGTCCCAGGTGGAGTGTCGAGGGGTGGGAGGTTTCAGGGAGTACGGCAGCACCTCCTCCATCGACATCCAGGGCATCCCGGAGCAGAGCTTCTTCGACATGCTCAGCCAGTTCCACCAGGAGCGCCCCGACCAGCGCAGCTCCGCCCCCGTGCGCCTGGGGGAGCTGCTCCGCGCCGACCCCGACTCGCCGCCGAGCGTACCCCTCCTCTCCTCGGGTCACTCCCCTGTTCCCCCGGGCCGCGGCGAGGACTTGGGGGGAGGGCCGGGGAGGAAGGACGGAGCGGAGCCCCGCGTGAGGAAGAAGAGCGGGGGGACGGAGTCGTCGCTGGGGACCTCGTCGCTCTTCCGGAAGCTCCGCAGCTCGAGCCAACGGGAGCTAGACGGTGGGAAGGGGGAGACGGGGGAGGACGGCCTGGCGCGGGGCTCGACGGACCCCTCTTACAAACCCTGGGTGTGCCACAGGAGCTTCGTCCACTACGACGCCCAGAGCGTCCTGTTCGACCTCCACGAGGCGGCGGCTCAGCGGGCGTACGTTGCCCAGAGAAGGAACACCGCCACCGGGGCGTCGGCCGCCTCCGTCTCCCTGTCCGTGCCCAGACCCACGGCACCGGGAGGGATGGACCCGGCTTACTCCAGCACGGAGGACCTCACCCTCAGCCTGGACCCCGGCTCCGCTGTCCCTTCCCTGGGCACGGCGGAGCCCCTGGACGGCCCCGCCGGGAGCCCCGGCTCCAGCCCCCTGCTGCTGAGCTGTCCCCACTTCCACAACGAGACGGGGGGCCACGGCGAACGCAACGTCAGCTTCCTCAGCGCCTCCGGGGAGGAGCGAGTAGCGGAGGGCGGGGGAGGAGGAGGAGGAGGAGGAGGAGGAGGGGGAGGGGAGGGAACGAGGGGTTGGTTGAGACGCAGCAACGCCAGCGTGTCGGTGGTGGAGGTGCCCATTGAGCAGCAGGTGACGCGGCTGGACAGACTGAAACTCTACAGCATAGAGCACGTGGACCTGGGGGCGCGCTACTACAGAGACTACTTCCACGGGAAAGGTACACACACACACACACACACACAACCACACTCACACTCTCACACACTCCCACACGCATACACATCAAAACAGATGCTAACAATGATAAATAATCAAGCACCCTCGTTTATATAATATACTCACTTTTAATGCTACTGTGATAATACGTACAGTATACTGCCTAATACAAACTCTCAACCTGGGTCAACGTGCACCAACATAGTTGTTTTATTGTACAACAACATTGTATAATTTGTTGATTTACAGATTTTTACTGCTTTACGATGTGTTTACCGACCTACAACTTCCCACCTACTTACCTTATGCTTGCTTACTTACATCCCTTTGTGATGAGCTGCCCACCCACCTAAAGTTATCACATGTTTACTCCCTCTCTCCCTCCCTCCCTCCCCCCCTCCCTCCCCTGGCAGCATCAGTCAGATATCACTCCCCCCCTCACCCTGTGACCCGTCTCCCTCTCCTCCCCCCCTGGGCTGGTGCACAGCACCGCAGGTGGAGGAGTGGAGCCAGCCAAACTGGCAGCAGGCCTAGTCTCCTTTATTACAGGCAGAGCTAGCTGCCTACCTGGAGCAGCCCACTCAGAGCTGATGATAGCGCTGCTTGTCTCACCGCCGAGATGGGAGTTAGTGGGGTGGGGAGTCATATGTCAGGTGGATGTTTATTTTATCTTTGGGTGTCCGCACGTGTTATAATACTCCACTCCCGATCCTTTAAGACAGTGTGTGTGTGAGTGCGTGCGTGCGTGCGCGCTAGTTTGCATGGATGCATGCCTCCTCTTGGTAAACTCTCAGGACCCCTAGTTATGAAACGCTGCCCTCAGGGCCGGCATCATCATCTGCCCGCGCCCTAATTAGTGACAGGACGTCGTCAGGAGAGTGAGTTTGTGTGACGCCCGCAACCACAGACATAAAGGTTACCGTTCCAAAAATACATTTTCACTAGCCAAGCTGTCCCCCTAAACCCTGAGGGAGAGAGGGAGAGGGAGAGGGAGAGAGAGAGAGAGAGAGAGAGAGAGAGAGAGAGAGGGAGAGGGAGAGAGAGAGGGAGAGGGAGAGGGGGAGGGGGAGAGGAGTAGGGGTCTGCTTGTATGTTTGTGCAGTGGTGGTGCGCTGCGTGCATGTCAAAAAGCCTCCCCAAAAACCTGACATTTATACCGTGGGACGCAGCTTGCAGGCTAAGCAGAAGCCTGAGCCTCCTCAATTATGCAGCAGGAGCATCCCGGATCGTTCGGAGCATCTCGGATCGTTCGTCGGGGTAGTGAGGGGGGTGAGGAGGAGCGGGGATGTAAGCGGAACACTTCAAGTATCTGTGTTCCCCTTGTCTTATGAATTTGTGTTATTACTCCGCCTCATCCCGTGGCGAGAGCTAGGCTTATGCTTCTAAACGGCTAGAGAAGGACGTCATGTGACCTGCTGATGGCGTGTAGAAAAAACGACGGGGTGTGTATTGTGTGGTCTGTTGGTTTAGGAATGCGTCAGGCGGGGTCCTACTTGAAATATTTCTTTAGGCTCATAAAAGAATAGAGCAAACTGATTTCTTGCTGGAAAGCTCTCTCTCTCTCTCTCTCTCTCTCTCTTCTGCTTGTTCGTTCCGTGACTGTTCATTTGCTCGTTCCAGCTTGCATTGTTTATTTTACCACTTTTTAATATTTTGAAATATACTTTGTATATGTTAACCAATTAAGCACTTTATATACAGTTAGGCCCAAAAATATTTGGACAGTGACACAATCTTCATGATTTGGGCTCTGCATGCCACCACATTGGATTCAAAATGAAACAACTACAATGGAATTGAAGTGCAGACTTTAAGGTTTAATTCAAGGGGTTGAACAAAAATATATGATTAAACATGTAGGAATTGTAGCTATTTTTATACAAACGCTCCTCATTTCAGGGGCTCAAAAGTAATTGGACAAATAAACATAACCCCAAGTAAAATGTTACTTTTCAATATTTTGTTGAGAATCCTTTTGCAGGCAATGACTGCCTGAAGTCTGGAACCCATGGACATCACCAAACGCTGGGTTTCCTCCTTTGTGATGCTTTGCCAGGCCTTTACTGCAGCGGTCTTCAGTTGTTGCTTGTTTGTGGGTCTTTCTGCCTTAAGTTTTGTCTTGAGCAAGTGAAATGCATGCTCGATTGGGTTGAGATCTGGTGATTGACTCGGCCATTGCAGAATATTCCACTTCTTTGCTTTAAAAAACTCCTGGGTTGCTTTTGCAGTATGTTTTGGGTCATTGTCCATCTGTACTGTGAAGCGCCGTCCAATCAACTTTGCTGCATTTGGCTGAATCTGAGCAGAAAGTATATCCCTATACACTTCAGAATTCATCCGGCTGCTTCTGTCTTTTGTCACATCATCAATAAACACAAGTGACCCAGTGCCATTGGAAGCCATGCATGCCCATGCCATCACACTGCCTCCACCATGTTTTACAGAAGATGTGGTGTGCTTTGGATCATGAGCTGTTCCAATTCTCCTCCAAACTTTCTTCTTCCCATCATTCTGGTACAGGTTGATCTTAGTCTCATCTGTCCAAAGAATGCTGTTCCAGAACTGGGTTGGCTTCTTCAGGTGTTTTTTGGCAAAGTCAATTCTGGCCTTTCTATTTTTGAGGCTGATTAATGGTTTGCACCTTGTGGTGAATCCTTTGTATTTACTCTCATGAAGTCTTCTCTTATGGTAGACTTAGATATTGATACACCTACTTCCTGGAGAGTGTTCTTCACTTGAGTGGATGTTGTGAAGGGGTTTTTCTTCACCATGGAAAGGATTCTGCGATCATCCACCACTGTTGTCTTCCGTGGACGTCCAGGCCTTTTTGAGTTCCCAAGCTCACCAGTGCACTCTTTTTTTCTCAGAATGTACCAAACTGTTGATTTGGCCACTCCTAACATTTCTGCTATCTCTCTGATGGATTTCTTCTTTTTTTTCAGCCTCAGGATGGTCTGTTTCACCTCCATTGAGAGCTCCTTTGACCGCATGTTGTGTGTTCACAGCAACAGCTTCCAAATGCAAACGCCACACCTGGAATCAACTCCAGACCTTTTAACTGCTTAATTGATGACAGGTTAATGAGGGAAGAGCCCATGCAGCGTTGTTATTTTTTTTTGCAGCCTTCTGAGTCAATTGTCCAATTACTTTTGGTCCCTTGAAAAAGAGGCGGCTACGTATTAAAGAGCTGTAATTCCTAAACCCTTGCTCCAATTTGATGTGAATACTCTCAAATTACAGCTGAGAGTCTGCACTTTAAGCCCATATTGATTATATAATTGTATCCTGAATATGTTTTCGTAAACAGCTAAAATAACAAAACTTGTGTCACTGTCCAAATATTTTTGGCCCTAACTGTATACTCTCTCTCTCTCTCTCTCAAACACGATCTCTCTCTGAAGGCTACTTAACCATGAGGGCAGCACGCCGTTCCCCCTCAGTCTAGGGGTTGCTGGCACGTGAAGCAGGGACCTGGGGGGAAATGTACCGCTGACAGACTGCCCTCTCCTTCTGTTTGATCTGTGCTGTTGTCCTCGGCCCCCAAAGGTTTGGTCTGCTGGGATTAGTTTATCGATCGGAGTATTGACCAAACGGTTTGTTTACGCAAGGTGTCTCTCTCTCTCTCTCTCTCTCTCTCTCTGTTTCTCTCTCTCTCTCTCTCTCTCGCTCTCTCTTTCTCTCTGTCTCTCTCTCTCTCTCTCTGTTTCTCTCTCTCGCTCTCTCTTTCTCTCTGTTTCTCTCTCTCTCTCTCTCTCTCTCTCTCTCTCTGTATCACTCTGTTTCTCTTTCTCTCTGTTTCTTTCTCGCTCTCTCTTTCTCTCTTTCTCTCTCCTCTCTCTCTGTTTCTCTCCCTTTCTGTTTCTCTCTCGCACAG
>JAPMUY010002453.1:167500-175000 GCA_026901105.3 Galaxias olidus | reverse complement strand
TCGGGTGAGTGGTGTGTTTCGGGTGAGTGGTGTGTTTTGGAGTGTGTGCAGGTGTTTTGAGTGTACGTTTTAGGAGGGTGTGGTTGTTTGCAGAATTGACTTGGATGTGTGTGTGTGTGTGTCCGTGTGTTTGTAGACGTGTCGTGCGCGTGTTTACATGCTTGCTGTGGGTCAGTCAGTCTGTCTCAAGGCACCCTCATGAAAACAGGCCCCCAGGCCCAGTGGAGTCGTAACGCAGTCGAGCTCAGCTCGGTTTTCAGCCGCCGCGATTTCCGTTGCGTCGGCAGTTCTCACGGCTCTCTGGAACGAGACCAGGCATCTGCACGGCCTCTGGAAAATTCGGCTACTACTGTATCCCCTGTAGGATCTCACAGGGATGCCTAATGAACGATTCTCTGGCTCCGTCCCAAAACAAATCCCAAACGCTCCCCTTACTTTTCTGCTCCCTGCTTCCCCCACCACGTAGTAACTCATGTTGTGGCTCTGAGTACGTCTGTCTTATTCTAACTTTTTTTTTTCCTGCTCTCTCTCCCTCCCTCCGTTGCTCTCCCTCTCTCCTCCTTGGTTGGTTTTCCCACAGCGGACTCGACGGGCACCCACTCCCTCTACACCACCTACCAGGGCTACGAGGTCATGTTCCACGTCTCCACAATGCTGCCCTACATGCCCAACAACCCGCAGCAGGTAGATGGAGACTACACAAACACACACACACACACACACACACACACACACACACACACACACACACAGACAGACACAGACAGACACATAGACACAGACACACACGCGCACACACACATACACACACACGCACAGACACACAATTTCTGATAACTGTCATTCTTATACTTCACTGTAATCTCTCTGGACTCCATGTTGTGTCTCGTCGTGACCCTGGGTTTATCTGCTAAAGCCACTTAGGGCTCGTTTCTCTAGGAGTTGCCAGTCATCTGGGGTTTAGTTAAAAGTCCTGGGTTCTACGGTTTATCTGTCCTTTGACATAAACAATGGCTGCTGCCTGGGGAAAAAAGCCTCTTCATCGCAGTACCTCCTCTTTTGATTCTCTGTCTGTGGTTGTTTTATAGAGTCTTTGTTCCTTCTCAATGGACTTTTCAGTCCTCCCGCTATTTCTCTTACTTTCTCTCTCTCTCTCTCTCTCTCTCTCTCTCTCTCTCTCTCCCTTTCTTTCTTTCTTTCTTTCTTTTATAACTGAATCAAAGCGGGGTGGGGCTCAGTCTCTAGGTTCTTAGATTTCCCCCTTTTTTCGCTGCTTTAAATAAATCTGCCTTTTCTATCTAATCCCTAAGGACATTATGTTAACAGTGTGTGTGTGCTTGTATGTGTACGTATGTGTGTGTACGTATATGTGCTTTGGTGTGGGTCTGAGAAATTGCGTGTTTGCATACGTGTGTGGGTGGTTAACATTTTCATACTTTCAGTCATTTACATTTGTGTCTGAAGTTCACGTGGGAAAATTCTTGCGATGTGCTGTTGTGCATTATATTTGCAAGTTTTCCATCCTGGTATCTATTGGGTGTTGGAACTGAGTCGTTTCACAGTTTCAGTTTTCAGAGTGGGAGTATGGTTGTGAATTATACAATAAACACAACAGCTACCAAAACATTTGCCTGGTGAAATGTGCATTTATGTGTAGGAATTTGTATATTGTTATGTAGAATCTATTTTATTTTCGATTTTATTTGCTTAAATTTGAACTGAATTCAATAAGCCTGCTGTGAAGTGAACAGTCGATTATTTCGACGAGTCACTTCTATCCATAGCGGTGTTGGACATGGTCGTGTCTACATAAGCTACTATTATCCTCTACATAGCAATGTTAGATCTGTAACATCTTCATTAAGTTGAGGTGAGATTGACGGACAGTACACGGACTCCATCCAGAGGTCCAGAGAGAGCAGCAGCAGCAGCAGCGATGCACCTCCCCAGACACACCTCTAGGTGGCACTGTGAGCGTGGATAAAGACTGGATGGATCTGAAATGAAATGGGAAGCAAACGGTTCTGTACTAGAGAGATCTGGGAGGTGTGAACAATGGCTCATAGCTGGTGAACATGGATAGAAAGAGAGGCGTGTGTGTGGGATGGGAAATGGAACACTGTGCCGATGGTAGAAATAAGGGGAGAAAGCAAGAGACAGCCGGATGGAGAGATCAACAGCTTGCTGTAGGAAGAAGAGTGCAGGACCTTATGTGGACCAGAGGGCTTTTTTTGGGCTGCTGTCCAGCCCCACGCAAATCTCTGCTCTGAGCTTCCTGTGAGAGCAGTGTCACCCCCCCTTGAAGCCCAGGGATTGTGGGAGGGTGGGTACGTGTGTGTGTGTGTGTGTGTGTGTGTGTGTGTGTGTGTGTGTGTGTGCGTGCGTGTGCGTGTGTGTGCGCCTGCGTGCGTGCGTGCGTGCGTGCGTGCGTGCGTGCGGTTCAGCTTTAGACTGGTTTACATAATTGTTACTTTCACGCTTCTCAATGCTACTAAGGAGAGGGTCATTGGCAAAGCACCACACTAGAGACGGGAAGAATTCTGACACACAGACACATACATTTAAACGAAAACATCTATTTGGTTGTCCAAGTTACACACAAGCCATACACATTTTAATGCTTAATAGCTACAGACTGCACCGGGCTTCACACATTAAATTCTAAATAGATACCGTACATTACATGAGGAGATACGGCTTGTCTCCGTGATTAGTGTGTCTGTATTGAAATGATTGGTCTGCTGTTCTTTGTCTCCATCGCTCTCTCTCTCGCTCTTTTCCCTCCCTCTCTCTCTCCGTCTTTGTGGAGGGGTTTGTACTGTACCTTAGTGCTCACTCTAAAGAGGTGAGAGCGTTGGGGACTCAGGTGTGCCGCTGATTTGATCTCGGTTATGTTCATTTGTGCATGTTTCGTTTTTTCCCTTTGTCTCATCGTTGCTCTTGCGTTCTCTTTCGTCAGTTCTCTCTCTTTCGTCAGTTCTCTCTCTCGTCTCTTCTCTCGGTTTGACTGTTTCTCTTTCTCCAGTCATTTTTCTTTCTTCGTCTCCAAACCCTCGTGTGCCCTTCGTTTGCATAGTGTGATTCCCTCCCTCTCCCTTCCCAGCGTCCTTTGTTCCCAATACCCACACATTAACCCTTCGTCTTCCTCCCCCTCTCTCCCCTCCCCCCCCCCCCTCCCCTACAGCTGCTGAGGAAGAGGCACATAGGGAACGACATCGTCACCGTGGTCTTCCAGGAGCCGGGGGCGCTGCCCTTCACCCCGCAGAACATCCGCTCCCACTTCCAGCACGTCTTCGTCATCGTCCGCGTTCACAACCCCGGCTCCGACAACGCCTACTACAGGTCAGTCAGTGTGTGCACAGGTATCACGGACAGCCTCACAGTACGCTGGCTTACCAGGAAATCACACAGTTGTTGATGGTGCAGTGTTGTGTTTCGAGCTAATCGTTTTTTCCAGTGTAGTGAAGTAGTTGTTGTGGTTTTAAAGTCACTAACCTCTGTCTCTCTCTTCCCTGCAGTGTTGTGAAGTAGTTATTGTGGTTGTTGTAGTTTTAGTGTTGCTAACCTCTGTCTCTCTCTTGCCTGCAGTGTAGTTATTGTGGTTGTTGTAGTTTTAGTGTTGCTAACCTCTGTCTCTCTCCTGCCTGCAGTGTAGTTATTGTGGTTGTTGTAGTTTTAATGTCGCTAACCTCTGTCTCTCTCCTGCCTGCAGTGTAGTTATTGTGGTTGTTGTAGTTTTAATGTCGCTAACCTCTGTCTCTCTCGTCTGCAGTGTAGTTATTGTGGTTGTTGTAGTTTTAATGTCGCTAACCTCTGTCTCTCTCCTGCCTGCAGTGTAGTTATTGTGGTTGTTGTAGATTTAATGTCGGTAACCTCTGTCTCTCTCTTGCCTGCAGTGTAGTTATTGTGGTTGTTGTAGTTTTAATGTCGCTAACCTCTGTCTCTCTCCTGCCTGCAGTGTAGTTATTGTGGTTGTTGTAGTTTTAACGTCGCTAACCTCTGTCTCTCTCCTGCCTGCAGTGTAGTTATTGCGGTTGTTGTAGTTTTAACGTCGCTAACCTCTGTCTCTCTCCTGCCTGCAGTGTAGTTATTGTGGTTGTTGTAGTTTTAATGTCGCTAACCGCTGTCTGTCTCTTCCCTGCAGTGTAGTTATTGTGGTTGTTGTAGTTTTAATGTCGCTAACCGCTGTCTGTCTCTTCCCTGCAGCGTCGCCGTGACCCGAATGAAGGACGTCCCGCCGTTCGGCCCCCCCATCCCCAGCGGCGTGACCTTCCGCGACCCGGAAGCCTTCCGCAACTTCCTGCTGGCCAAGGTCATCAACGCGGAGAACGCGGCGCACAAGTCGGAGAAGTTCCACACCATGGCGACGCGCACGCGGCAGGAGTACCTGCGGGACCTGGCGGAGAACTGCGTCAGCAGCACGCCGCTGGACTCGGCGGGGAAGCTCAACAACCTCATCTCCCTGGCCTCCAAGAAGAAGGAGCGCACGCGGGCCCGGGAGGGGGCGGAGCTGGGGGCGGAGGGGGCGGTGGCCTGGCGCGTGTGGGCCCAGGACTTTGGCGGGGGCGGGGCGGAGATCGCGTGCGCGCTGGGCGTCTCGGCCGAGTACGTCCTGCTGGCCGACAGCGTCACCAAGGAGGTGGTGTTCAACTGCTTCTGTGCCGACGTCATCGGCTGGGCCCCCGAGCGGCTGGCCCTGAGGATCTTCTACGGCCGCGGGGACCACATCGCCGTGCGCGTGCCCGAGGGCTGCCCCCAGGACGTCAGGGAGATGGTGCAAAGGTTAAAGGTGAGGGGGGGATGCCGCTGCTTCAACACACAGAGGGGCATGCTCGGTTCAGTTTAGTTTTATTGAAAAAAGAAATGTGAAAAAAAGTTTTTTTCTGAATCTCTTTTCTATTATGTATATATTTTTATTCCAGCAGAAGTTGATTTGAATTTTTTTTTCTTTTTTAAGATAGAATGAAAAACGTTTCTGGTTTATTGATATTTTCTGCGTAAATGCGTAACCAAAGTGTTTGTCCTCCTGGCTGTCTCTGCTGGGCGCTGTCCCCGTCCCCCAGGCTCTGACAGTGGGCTGTGAGACCGTGGACATGACCCTGAGGAGGAACGGCCTGGGACAGCTAGGCTTCCATGTCCGCCTGGACGGCACCGTGGCTGAGGTACGCGCTCATCTATTCTTCTTCTGTTTTGCTGTTTGTCATGCTGTTATTTGTTTTTCCACAAGGTGGTTAGTGCTATGGTTACATAGTACGGACGGAGCCAACTGGCTTATATCAATGTGACTGTGGCCTTGGTATTTATTTTCTAAGAAAAACGTTGTATTGGCTGTATCGGCTTCTAACTTCAGCTTCTTATGTCCTTACAGGTGGAGGAGTACGGTTTTGCCTGGCAGGCGGGGCTGAGGCAAGGCAGCCGGTTGGTGGAGATCTGCAAGGTTGCCGCGGTGACGCTGACCCACGAGCAGATGATTGACCTGCTGAGGACGTCCGTCACCGTCAAGGTGGTCATCATCCCCCCTTACGAGGAGGGCGGGCCCCGCAGGTGTGTGCTGCTATAGCTACCAGTACGCAAAGACCACAGAAATGGAGTCTCGGTACGAACCAGGAGCTGTGCTTTCAGAGCGAGCTATTTTCTGAACACGCTGTACATTGTTCTGATTGCTGTGGCCAAATGGAGGTACATGGTGGTTGATAGGGTGCTGGTGATTGCACGAACACACGCCCACGCAGACAAACACACAGGGGAGGGATATGGTAGCCAGACGTCCATGTCCTGAGAGAGGTGTGTGTGTGTGTGTGTGTGTGTGTGTGTGTGTGTGTGTGTGTGTGTGTGTGTGTGTGAAAGAGGGAGCGACAGACCAGAAAGAGAGAGAGAGAGATAGCGAGGCACGGTGAAACGCGTAGTCTGATCATGTGTGAATTTCCCTCAGTCACACTCGAGCGTACCAAATGGAAAACAAAAGATTCCAGCTATTTTCAATATCGCTTTCCTCCCCTCTTCCTCTCCCTCGCGAGCTGTCGCTCTCTGTGTTCCTCAGCCCCTCCTCCTTTGTGTCTCTCTCTTTCTCTCCTTCCTCCCCCAACTCTTTTTGCTGGCTCCATCCCCTCTCAACCTTTCATCTTAAATGATGCCCTGACAAAAATGGAACTAGCAGGCTTTATTAGACGCCACAGAAGTAAATGCACAACCGCAGGCAGTGTGAAATATACTGGAGCTCTGTGTGTGTGTGTGTGTGTGTGTGTGTGTGTGTGTGTGTGTGTGTGTGTGTGTGTGTGTGTGTGTGTGTGTGTGTGTGTGTGTGTGTGTGTGTGTGTGTGTGTGTGTGTGTGTGTGTGTGTCAGGCGGGGGTCACACTGCTGGAAGTCTGTTCCTGATTGAGTATTGGGCTTCTTAAATACAGTAATTGTGGCTGGCTGTGTGATCTCCCAGTGGTGGTGTTTCTTTAATGTTCTAGGCAGTTTAATTGCACAAGTTAAATCCCCTTTTTATACATGCGGGCACACACACACACACACACACACACACACACACACTCATGCCCCCAACTACTCTGTGGCGTTGGAGCAGTTGATAATTAGAGTCTTGAGTTTCAGTCTTTCTATCTTTTCCTTCTCTTTTTCACCTCTCTCTCTCTCTCTCTCTCTCTCTCTCTCTCTCCATCCCTCTCTTTCTCCCTCTCCATCTCTCTCTCACATTCCGGCTCTCACTCTATCTGACTCAGATTGCTGTTGTATGCCAGGAAAACAGATTGCATGAGATTAAGGGCTGGAATCTGTAGAGAGGGAGAGAAATAAATAAATAAATAAATGTGAGGCGATTAATTAAAAATGCATGCCCTGTGTGAATAGAAGGGGTAGAAAGAGAGAGAGAGAGAGTGGGTGAGGGAGGGAGGCAGGGAGGGAGGGAGGGAGGGATAGAGATAGAGATAAAGAAGGAAGAAAGGAGGGTGTGTGTGTGTGTGTGTGTGTGTGTGTAAAGTTGGAGAGTCGTAGAGGAGCTTGGATGAGAAGACGTGTCTGAA
The DNA here is from genome assembly GCA_026901105.3 of Galaxias olidus. Taxonomy (NCBI): domain Eukaryota; kingdom Metazoa; phylum Chordata; class Actinopteri; order Galaxiiformes; family Galaxiidae; genus Galaxias; species Galaxias olidus. The sequence continues at coordinate 167,976 of JAPMUY010002453.1, read as the reverse complement.
CACCTTCTGGATGTGAGAAGCTAAGTGGGTGGAGGAAAGAGAGAGAAAGGCTGCTCTCGACCTCTCTCTCTGTAGCGCTCTCTCTCTCTCTCTCAGACTTTCTCTCACTGTAGCTCTGTCAGTATACCTCTCTCTCCTCTTCTCTCTTCTCTGTCTCAGTATCTGTTCCTCTCTCAGTATCTCTGTGTCTGTGGGGTAGAGAGGAGTGTGTGTGGCGCTGTCTCAGCCGTTTGTGTGAGTGAAGCAGGTTGTGTGTGTGTGTGTGTGTGTGTGTGCGTGCGTGCGTGCGTGCGTGTGTGTTTGAGCACTCCAGCTGTCAAGTCAGCCAGTCTGATGGAAGAGCCTCTCCCAGTGAGCACAGGCATTCACTCTCTCCAAGGTTGGTACGCTTTTGTTTGTGTGTGGGGGCATGCGGGGGCGGGTTTGTGTGTGTGTGTGTGTGTGTGTGTGTGTGTGTGTGTGTGTGTGTGTGTGTG
>JAPMUY010002453.1:95000-162500 GCA_026901105.3 Galaxias olidus | reverse complement strand
ATGCCCCTTACTCCTTACTCCCACCTCCCCCTTACCACATACATACGTACACTCATGGTCCTTCCCCTTTAGTGTGGGGATTAAGGGATTAGGGATTTATAACATAGAATTAAAAGGAAGTAGATTGGGTACATAGCCTACATACATGTGCAGTTTGGCCTGGGCCCAGATGTCAGTGGCCTCTGCCACTGCAACAAGGGCAAAATATGAACAGCAACTAGGACTGGAACTTTGAGTATGCATGTCCATTCTACGCATTTTAAGTCTATGGTTAAGACCCTCTGTCCGTCCCGGGTGTACGGGATGTCAGACTAGTTGACACAGACAGTCTCCTACTCACAGACACACCAGAGATCTCTGAGGCACAGCTGGACATCCCAGTAGAGGTACAGTTATTCATTTACCTGGTTAGATGTGGACAGAGCAGAGATGGCTGTAAGCGTGTGAGAGTGGCAGGTTGGAAGAACATGCATTTTTATTCATTGTAATAAGCCATATGGAAAGATTATGGCACTGGGACGATATCGTTTTCAGATGGTAACGTTTAGGCCTTGTGGTCAGGCTGATGCTAGACGATTAGATGTGTTTGTATCTGAAGGGGAGGCAATAGATTATGACAACTTAAATGGGGTTTATGGGAATGTGGTGAGGGTTTGTGTCTCAAAGTGTGGCAGGCAGGACGTCTGCATAACAGCAGATGTTGGTGCTCTGCGCTGCCTGCACCACTGACTGGCAGAGCAGCTTTTGGCAGATTGGAGAGGAATTGGGTCGGGAGACAAAGGGGATTTTACTTTTGATAGTGTCACCCCTCCACAGCTGCTCAGAAGCGTTTTGCCGCTGTCTTAATGGCGATGGTGTTGTTTAATGGCGGGTGCACAGATGGGCTGGCATGGATATCTAAGGCTTGCTTAATATGTAATAGTATTGTGTATGGGTTTATTTTGTTTTTTGTTTATGTTCAAATGTACAGATCGGTAATGATTCTGTACACAGCTGAATATGTATATATATATATATATATATATGCAACTAATCAGATTTTGCATATGCAAAATGCATGCACAGTCGTCTATAATCCATAACTAACAGTTGACATATTTCGTGCACCCTCCTCGCAGGGCTTACACCCCCCAGGGTTTCAAGACCCCTACTGAGAAGCCCCGCCCAACTCGGTCCTCCACGGCCACACCCACCCCTGCTCATCTCGGCTCCACCCCTCTCTCCAGCTCCGCCCCCAAGACCTTTTATGGCAAGAGCAAGCCAGGTGGCTTGAAACCAGAAGACAACTGCCCATCGCCGTGCAACACGCCCATCATTACCACCTCGGAGAGCAGCAAAAAGTAAGAATCGATTACCCTCCCGAAGCACGTTGTCAGTACACAAACTACATTATACACAGTTATGCAAAAAGCTTAATATTTAAAGTTAGGATGTGTTTTTCTTTGAAATGTGTGGTAAGGTAATAAGAAACCTGTGGCATTAGTTAAAAGGTTGATAGCCGCTCAAAGCACCACGCTCTTCTGCTGTCGTCTTAGTTTTGTCAAATAAATGTATATAGGTTAAATGGGTATATAGGTAAATAGGTATATAGGAAAAGTAGGTATATAGGTTAAATAGGTATATAGGAATATAGGTAAAATAGGTATATACATTAAATAGGCAAATATGTTTAATAGGTATATTGGTTATATAGGTTAAAAGGTATATAGGTTAAATAGGTATATAGGTAAAGTAGGTATACAGGTAAAATAGGTATATAGATTAAATAGGTATACAGGTAGGCCCAAAAATATTTGGACAGTGACTTTCATGATTTGGGCTCTGCATGCCACCACATTGGATTTGAAATGAAACAACTACAACGGAATTGAAGTGCAGACTTTAAGGTTTAATTCAAGGGGTTGAACAAAAATATATGATTAAACATGTAGGAATTGTAGCTATTTTTATACAAACGCTCCTCATTTCAGGGGCTCAAAAGTAATTGGACAAATAAACATAACCCCAAGTAAAATGTTACTTTTCAATATTTTGTTGAGAATCCTTCGCAGGCAATGACTGCCTGAAGTCTGGAACCCATGGACATCACCAAACGCTGGGTTTCCTCCTTTGTGATGCTTTGCCAGGCCTTTACTGCAGCGGTCTTCAGTTGTTGCTTGTTTGTGGGTCTTTCTGCCTTAAGTTTTGTCTTGAGCAAGTGAAATGCATGCTCGATTGGGTTGAGATCTGGTGATTGACTCGGCCATTGCAGAATATTCCGCTTCTTTGCTTTAAAAAACTCCTGGATTGCTTTTGCAGTATGTTTTGGGTCATTGTCCGTCTGTACTGTGAAGCGCCGTCCAATCAACTTTGCTGCATTTGGCTGAATCTGAGCAGAAAGTATATCCTTATACACTTCAGAATTCATCCGGCTGCTTCTGTCTTTTGTCACATCATCAATAAACACAAGTGACCCAGTGCCATTGGAAGCCATGCATGCCCATGCCATCACACTGCCTCCACCATGTTTTACAGAAGATGTGGTGTGCTTTGGATCATGAGCTGTTCCAATTCTCCTCCAAACTTTCTTCTTCCCATCATTCTGGTACAGGTTGATCTTAGTCTCATCTGTCCAAAGAAAGTCAAAGTCAATTCTGGCCTTTCTATTTTTGAGGCTGATTAATGGTTTGCACCTTGTGGTGAATCCTTTGTATTTACTCTCATGAAGTCTTCTCTTTATGGTAGACTTAGATACTGATACACCTACTTCCTGGAGAGTGTTCTTCACTTGAGTGGATGTTGTGAAGGGGTTTTTCTTCACCATGGAAAGGATTCTGCGATCATCCACCACTGTTGTCTTCCGTGGACGTCCAGGCCTTTTTGAGTTCCCAAGCTCACCAGTGCACTCTTTTTTTCTCAGAATGTACCAAACTGTTGATTTGGCCACTCCTAACATTTCTGCTATCTCTCTGATGGATTTCTTCTTTTTTTTCAGCCTCAGGATGGTCTGTTTCACCTCCATTGAGAGCTCCTTTGACCGCATGTTGTGTGTTCACAGCAACAGCTTCCAGATGCAAACGCCAGACCTGGAATCAACTCCAGACCTTTTAACTGCTTAATTGATGACAGGTTAATGAGGGAAGAGCCCATGCAGCGTTGCTATTTTTTTTTGCAGCCTTCTGGGTCAATTGTCCAATTACTTTTGGTCCCTTGAAAAAGAGGCGGCTACGTATTAAAGAGCTGTAATTCCTAAACCCTTGCTCCAATTTGGATGTGAATACTCTCAAATTACAGCTGAGAGTCTGCACTTTAAGCCCATATTGATTATATAATTGTATCCTGAATATGTTTTTGTAAACAGCTAAAATAACAAAACTTCTGTCACTGTCCAAATATTTTTGGGCCTAACTGTATAGTTAAGTAGGTATATAGGTAAAATAGGTATATAGGTTAAATGGGTATATTGGTATATAGGTAAAACAGGTATATAGGTTAAATGGGTATATAGGTGTGATAGGTATATTGGTATGAAATCTAGATGTTGGTGTTTGATGCTCTGGTGTGGTCTGTCCAGGCAGGTGGACGTAAACTCCAAGAACGTCTTCGGTCAGCCCCGTCTCCGAGCGTCGCTAAGGGACCTGCGGTCGCCGCGGAGAACGTACAAGAGCACGGTGGAGGACGACCTGAAGAAGCTGATCATCATGGACAACCCTGGAGAGGCTCCTCAGAGAGACGCAGTGAGGACCTTACTCTGCTTCAGCAGCCTGATCTACTGATCAACACACACACACACACACACACACACACACACACACACACACACACACCCCCATCCAAAAGGCTCACTGCTAATCCAACAGACATGAATATCTCCACCCACACACAAGCACCAAAATGCCCTCTTTCTCTTTCCTTAGTCTGTTATTTGCTGTTGCCAACGTGAGAGATAGTACAAAGGGGAATGTTATCAACCGCCCACACACACGAAACTTTACCACACTGACGCCTCCTCTCCCTCCCTCCTCACCCTCCCCCCTCGCCCTCCCTCTCCTCCCTCCCTGCAGTCTCCCCGGCGCACCCTGCAGCGTACCTTCTCAGACGAGTCTCTCTGCAGCGGGCGGAAGGACGGCAGCTCCTCCAGCTCGGCCCAGGCGCTGTTCGACGGGCCGGGCGGCGCCAACGACCTGCTGTTCACCTGCACCCTGCCCATGCGCAGACACGCACACTCCGCCAACCACGCCAACCACATGCCCAGCAAAAAGAGTGAGTCACTCGCCTTCCGTTCAAGGCGACCTTCCGGTGACCTCGTCCATACACTCTTCAGGAGTGCCGTTTCACCAGCAGATCCAATGGGAAAGGTTTTACAGAAACACACTCGATGGGTGTATATTGAGATTTTCTCGATACGTACTGTAGATGTGATTTGTTCTGAGACTGAAGGCGTCCTCGCTGTGGGTTTTGTAACCTCCCTCTGGGAATAGTGGCAGTAAACCAGCTCCACTCCTCACTGAAGTAGCACTGCATTCATCACGTTATTTGAACTCTTACGGTCATGTGATAGACGACGGTAACAATATGGATTGTGTTGACCGACTTGAAACACGCCCGCGTTGTCTAAACTCACCCTCCGCCCTCCTCCAGTGCCTTTCTCAGCGTCCGAGGTGTCCCTGACCGAGGTGCCCCCTCTGAGGAGACTGGACCCGGGCCTTATGCCCCTGCCCGACACCGCCTGCGGCCTGGAGTGGTCCAGCCTGGTCAACGCCGCCAAGGCCTACGAAGGTAAGAGAGGAGGGAGGGAGGGAGGGAGGGAGGGAGTGTAGATGTGTTGTGGGCTTGTTGGGAGCAGGCCCATACTAATTTACCAGTTTGCAGTAGGGCATGGTAAAGAAAAGTGTGGGTGTGGGTGGGTGGGTGGGTGGTTTGCCAGGTTTTGGCTTTGTGACACCTGACACTCCTGGGAAAGGGGAGCTAGTTTAACGTCGTTGCTCTGTGGACAATCGCCTTGTCTTAATATGTCTGTCCCGCGGGTCATACTGGTCCCTAGTGTACCCCTCTACCACAAAGCTCCCAGTCACTGAGTCCTTACACACAGGAGCCAGGCCGAAATTCGATCCGGGGCCTCAATTACTGCCCCTACCCAGCTGGGCCTCCTCTTTTCTTGACACGGATTGTGTGATGTGTCCTGGCAGACAGATACTAAAAGCTTTTTATATGCACAGATGACTAAGTCTGTTGTAGATTCTGGAAGTAACGTTCTCTCTATCTTATGGTGTGTGTGTGTGTGTGTGTGTGTGTGTGTGTGTGTGTGTGTGTGTGTGTGTGTGTGTGTGTGTGTGTGTGTGTGTGTGTGTGTGTGTGTGTGTGTGTGTGTGTGTGTGTGTGTGTGTGTGTGTGTGTGTGTGTGTGTGTGTGTGTCTGTCTGTCTGTGTGTGTCTGTCTGTCTGTCTGTCTGTTTGTTTTACAGTGCAAAGAGCAGTGTCTCTCTACTCGCTGGCGGATCCCCAGGTCACTGGTTTAGACGCGAGGCCGGTCGTCAGCCCGGTCAACTTCAAAACCCCCCAGACCCCTCGCACCACCCCAACTTTCAGCGGGTAAAACACACACACACACACAACTCATACTAATTATTTACTAAAACACACACGCATCCTCAAACTCTCATTAAGCTCCTTTACAACTAAAGGTTGTTGCAGTCAGACAGGATTTGGATCACAGTTCTTTTATAATCCTACGTTTGGAGCATTTCACCGGCCCCATTCATTCTGGCATTATTTGTGACAATACTGCCACACAGTGGTATGCTACGGTACTACATGTTATTGTCTAGTCTTCCCCTTTGTGTGCTTTAGTTCAAACAAACAGAGTTGTGTTTGTTTATCTGTAGTCTCGGGGCAGCATTAATCATGTCGGTTTCATTTGGGAGCATCTTCGACCCAGAAACACTGCACAAGGCCTAATTTATCAAGCGACACCACCATGGCAGACATAAAAGATGTTTTTTTACGGCTTTGCCTTTTCAAAATATACACTTACCTGCTTTACCTGTGTACGCTACCAGCGTACTAAAAAGCAGGCAACTAGATGTGAGTTTGTATCGCGTGCTTTTATTGTTTAGGATGTTTTAGTCCATGTTAACTCACTTGTGCTATTCTTTCTCTCTCTCTCTCTCTCTCTCTCTCTCTCTCTCTCTCTCTCTCTCTCTCTCTCTCTCTCTCTCTCTCTCTCTCTCTCTCTCTCTCTCTCTCTCTCTCTCTCTCTCTCTCTCTCTCTGTGTGTGTGTGTGTGGCTCGCTCAGTGATGAGGTCCCCAACGATGTATCAGGCCGTCTGTATCACTTGGAGGTAATGTTGAACCAGCTCAACACTGACTTAGAAAAGGTGAGTTTAGGCTCCACGAAATGAACACAATTACTTTACCACACCCAACTTGATTTATTAATTTAAAGATTGACTCTATATCATATCTACTTCTGCTGGTATCTGATCTGGTTTGATACACAGAGGACACAGAGACAAATAATATTCTATGCTTTTGACATAAATTTGTCATATATATACCTATATATATATATATTTATACCCATAGTTAGTACAATGAAAGCTAGGCATCTAAATGAAGGCCCCTGAACCCCTGGTCTCCGTCTCTCTCTCTCTCTCTCCCTCTGTCTCTCCCCCTCTCTCCCCTCTCTCTTTCTCTTTCTCTCTCTCTCTCTCTCTCTCTCTCTCTCTCCCCCTCTCTCTCTCTCTCTCTCTCTCTCTCTCTCTCCTCTCTCTCCCCCTCTCTCCCTCTCCCTCTTTCTCTTTCTCTCTCTCTCTCTCTCAACCAGCGACTGCAGGAGGAGAGCCTCTCCGCCAGTGAGCAGCTTCGCAAGTTCAGCCTGCTCTTCACCGGCTCCAACGAGAGGAAGTGACTTCACTGGGTCACGTTCAAAAACAAATTACATAAGGAGATAATTTCATGAGAGAACTTGTCAGTCAAACCCCCCGGGGATGGGATGTACGAAGATATTGGGCGAGATTATGTGACGAAATTATATGGAAAGTGCAAAGAGGCCCTGATCTCCACTTTGACGAAAGACTAGCACGGACGGACGGGAGCACCTATGGTTCCCCGTCCCCCAAACCTGTCTCTCTGTACAGCCACCTGCCATCCAGCAATCTCTGCCTCTCCGTGGGCTGGTGGGACGTGGAGACAGCCAAGACAGAATCCCTAACCCTGTGGGTCCCTTATTCTCTGGACTGCCTTAGACTGAAGAGAGAGCCAACGATTCAAGAACCAACCTGTTATGGAACTGAAATTACACACAACCCCTCACAAGATGACCTTCCTTGACTCTCATTCTGTGAACCACCAACCAGAAATAGTCTCTCATACACACACACACACACACACACACACACACACACACACACACACTCCCTCCTTTTTATCTGACCTCTCTCTCTGCCTTCCCTCGGTTTTATTTTTCTACGTCTATTGTATACGGCCCTGCACCAGAGAGACGGAGTCAGTAATACAGGAAAAGCTTTTATTGTTTTAAACTGGTGTGGTATAAACTTTAGATCACCTGGAGAGGCCCAATACTGTTTCACAAAGCGAATCAGCCAAAAAACAAAAAGACTCCAAATGACTCTACAGACTGCACTACCAGTCGCGTATTTCTGAGTCTAAAGACATGGTACTGTAGTAATATGCCTGTGTGGTACGCTCAGATTTTGATGTATGCATATTTGTATGGAATAACTGAATTTATTAGGTGTGTGTGAAATTCTTGAAGGTGTGTTAGGGTACAGCCTATACTCAGAGACAACTCATAGCATCGCACAACCATATTCTCGGGACGAGTTGTATTTATATCGTAAGTTGAGAGTGTGTTCGTATGTTATAGTGGGTACAGGGCATTTCCGTTACAGACGAAGTCACGAAAATATGACAGGATTAACGTGTATTCTCACTACTAAAAAACTTTAGGCCTTGGTCAATAGTCTTTGTTGCAACCTCAATATTGGAATATGTAGGGCGTCATATGTCAGAGTAGTGTTTTTATTTCATTTACCTTTTCACCAGTGTGTCATCTCAGCCATGATAATACTGGATCATTATGTTGCAGGTATTTAGAAATCTTTAGAAATAATGAATACAATAATTTACACCTTTTCTCCCTGCAAGATAAATACAAACTTAATGTACATGACATACACAGAAAAGTATATTTTACACTGTAGCTGGTTTCATACTGTGCGTGTGCGTGTGCATGTGCGTGTGGGAGGGTAGGGTGGGTTACTGAACGAGAAAACGATAAGCTATTATGAAGCTAGTAAAATGCACTCTACTGGCCACACAAATATTTGTAGAACACAAATATATACACACAACTGTGACACTTGTGGGTGTTTTTTATCTTGGGTGAATGACCTTGCTGGTCTCTTAATACTGACATTACCTTTCTCTGAGAACACACTTCTGATGAAAAGAATAATAATCTGAATTTTTACTACTTCCTAGACAGTGATAAGTTATATTCTCTTCAGAAATATTTTCATACATTGTTTTTGTATCAGTGACTATTAACCCTTTTGATTGGAAAAACAGAACATAAATGGATTTGAACGTACAAATTAATGCTAATAGGGGTTCTTACAAACTTAAGTGAAAAAAGGTGGCTTTTAATATATAATTTTCCTGTTTTGGCCGGTCAATGCATTGTGGGATGCTGTCTGCCGTATTTGGTGTTATCAGTTCACATTGTATCAGTGCATAATTGTCATCGCTAAACCTCCTCTGTTCTAACTGGAACTTCTCAAAACGCACCCACACACTCAGGTCCCTTACGTCCTTTTGGTGATTTCAAGTAATATTTGTTGTCTGGTGTTTATGATGCCACGCCTGCCTATTCAAATACTTTGATATACACAAACTGACGCACCTCAAGAGTGACACACATAAAGGCACACCAGAATCTTTAGTTTTCACCTGTCCTGTAGTCATCCGCACTGCCCCAACCAAAGACACTGATGTCTTGTCTCTCTGTACCATCGCAGCACATCAGCCAACTATATCATCTCATTTTGGATGACATCATGAAAGCTGTACCTGTGACCTCTTTTGACCAACACAGACACAGCTGTCGTGGACTTCTGTGTTATTACGGGGCTGTAAGGTCATTGTTATACACAAATCTTTACACGTGTTGCTGTGATGTTGATATCTGCAATGTCTTAAATCTTTATTCCATTATTTGTGTTTTGAAGGGATAGAGGTGTTTTAGTTTTATATTTGCATTTAATTTCGAGCTGTTCTACAGTATAAAAGATATAAATGTTGACGAAAGCGTGGTGCAACGATGTTGCACTTGCACAAATCACAGATGGTGATGCAAAAAGTTAAACGGTAATATTTAGTTTTGTTTAGGTTTATTGTTTTATTTTCATTTTTTAGATGTTGAATATTTTGATAATTTATTTTTTAACACATTGGCCACTTTTGCAAACCGAAATGACAAAATTGTGAAAATAAAGAGGGTACTGCGCTTTTATTTCTGTGTTGCTTTTGAAATTCAGATCTTTGTACAAAGCTGATTTGTATGATTGTGTATTATCTTTGTTGATTATTATCTTTTGCTTTTTGTATGTATTGGTGCTTTCTGCATGGGTCAGATACACTAAATGCATAAAGAAATATTTGCTTGAGTGTTCTTTTTTGTTTTTCTTGGGGATGTTGTATCAATGTGTACATTTGAAAACTGTAAATTATGTTTTCATTATTTTATAAAAAATATTAAATATTAAAATCTTTCATAATGTACAAATGCCTCAGTCCTCTTAATTGTGCTTGTATTTTTGTAGTGTTATTCAATAAGACTTATTAAACTTGGTAGATTTCCTGTTTTCACACACTGAAATGTGGTAGGCATACTTGACAATGTTAATCAAACTTTTTACTTTTAAGGAGAAATAATTATTTTTGCAAAGATCTATGATTACAATACCAAAGATTTAGAAACGTAGTGGTAGTCTGCAATAACACTGTGGCTGGTACAGGTCTCTTTAAAATAATCTCCAAACTTGTCACGTGTTGGCGACGACATACCGGAAACTGGGCAGTGGAAGTCAAGTGTAGTACTTGATTCAGGGGACTACCGATGTTCATTAATGCATCCAAGGCGCAAGTTACTTTTTATAACATTGATTACTTTCAATAAGTTATATCCTGCATGAATTTACATTCACAGTTGACGTGACGATTGGAAGACGGTTTTTGGGGTGTATTTCCCGACAGCCTTTGAGATCTGTAAGATTTCCTTTGAGGCAGAGAAATATCTGCATAAACTCATGTCAAGTTATTACAATGCAGTAACACTTTCTTAAATTGCCCCAAGTTGCGTGCGGGCGTGCATGTGGAGGTATTTAGGAAGCTCGTGATATAGTACGAAGGGCCATTTACTTCACCCTAAGTCGTTAAAAAAATTATAATTAAGAATCGGATATATGGGCGTAGATCATAATGTGTAATCTTTACATTGCTCTGAAAGAGGGGTTTGGCTGTTTCAGGTCATGTTCCCGTTAACAATGGTCTAGGGGATATTGTACGAAATAAGTAAAGGCAAGCATGGGAATAGGAGAAGGGCGATGCTGCAGGTCTCACAAAATTTGCAATTACTTGTTTTGGAGGCGATCTGGTCTACCCTCTTCCTATTGGTGTTGCACTTTATCTGTTTTTGTCCTTCAGTGACACGTAGCAGTGCGCTGTGTTAACATCTGTCATCGAGATAGAGACGTTGCGACTACTTTGCGTGTGTGTGCAGGGTGTGTAACAGCGGTCATGTCGAGATCTAGTCGGCGGTACAAGCCTGTGCAGGCGAAGAATGACGGTAGCTCACTCTCTGGTTGTGACCAGGTCAAAATGCCTCGTGCTCGGGTTTTTTTCTTATGTCTTCTCGGCCTCCTGACCGTTGCTGTGGTGCTTGGCCTATACCTGTCAAACGACACAAGCAGTGGCAGTATCAACCGACTACCTGCTGTCGATCTGGTCAGAGACAGGGTAAGACACTACATCAAATGGACAATCTTGTGCATGCTATCAGCTTAGGTTTTTATAGACTGTAAAAAATATATAAATGTACACATGTATTTTTAGGTCAGTAATCCAGGGAAACCCAACTCTCATAGATATGTCATATCTTAACCAAGGCCTTGAGGCAACATGATGCTGGTTGATATTTGACCAATAGTATACTGTATGGCAAACTAACTCGTTTTGCAGCTATTGTTAAGTTGTTAAAATGTATTATGAATTGGCTGAAAATCATTCATGGCGTAAGCCTATTGTGACAACATGTTTGTAATTTCTTTATGCTTTGTTTTTGTTCTTTCTCTTCTCCTACTGTTTCTCTATATACCATCCATCCATCCATCTCCTTTCATATCCTCCGTTATACTGACCTTCATGTCTCTTCCTCCTTCATTCCACCTGTCTCTCCAGGTGTACCATAAACCCAGTAAGTGTTCTCCGGCCCAGATTCGTCGGCTGGCGTCTCAGGTGGACGGGATTCGTCTGTGGGAGACACACCTGAGACCCATCCTTATAGAGAGACTCCCGGGCACCCAGGGCAGTCTGGCTGTACGGCAGGTAGGCAGCTAGCTAGCTACCTACCCCATTTACATTGACAGTGTGCTGATAAACAACTGTTTGAAACAGGCTTGTGAGATTGGTAGGAATAGTCTTAGTAATAGTACAGTTCTGTTAGGCTGTGTGTTGCAATTAATTTCTTTCTGCTAATAATTTCTCATACTCCTCACTTCAAAATATTGAATGTATCTTATTTTCAGCACATCTCCTCCATGCTGTCCTCGCTCTCTGCGGGCTGGACGGTGGAGCTAGACCCCTTTTCGTCTCCAACCCCGCGGGGTCAGGTCATCTTCACCAACGTTATCGCGACCCTTGACCCCTCGGCGCCCCGCAGGCTGCTGTTGACCTGCCACTACGACTCCAAGGCCCTGCCGGCAGACCCCCGTACCCCCGAGAAGGTGTTCTTGGGGGCCAGCGACTCGGCCGTGCCTTGTGCCATGGTCCTGGAGCTGGCTACAGCCCTTGATACCCAACTCAAAGCACTTAAGCTGCAGGTACCACATGAAGGTTGGAGTTTGAAGCCTGTGTGTTTCTAGAACCTCTCTGTTTGAAGAATGGGAGTTTGAAGTACGTGAGTTTGAAGCATGGGAATTTGAAGCTTGTGAGATTGAAAAATGGGAGTTTGAAGCATGTGAGTGTGACGCATGTGACTTTGAAGCATGTGAGCTTGAAAGGTTGGAAGGCTGTTGAGTCTCTGAGGGCTTGCTGAGGGTCAATCGGTGGATTACTTAGAACAATGCGTGCCTTATGCAGTGTTTTGAGAATAGGTGGTTAGAACAGTAAATACCCCAACTCAAACAAAAAATATGAGTGCATTGAAAGTTATCCCCAGAAGATAACGTTTTCAAAAGGAAAATCTTAAGCATGTCTTTCTGCATAATTCATGCAGTATATTAAGTGTGAGAGACAACTATCCTGTTAGAAGGCGTGGAATACATTTTTCTTTCCTCTCCTTCCCTGCCTCCTTTTCCCTCTATGATCACAAATAATGAAATGTGGAGATGAGAGGAGAGGCGAGGTGCTGACTAGTGAGCTTTTCTCTCATGCTCTACCCTCTCCTCCTCCCTTTCTCGCTCTACCTCTCTTCTCCCTCCATTTTCCACCTTTTCTCTCTCTATCCCACTCTGCAGTGAAAAACAGAAAGTGCTGACTGTAGCCCTCCAGTTGTGAGTGCAGCAAAGCATTCTTCTGTATTAAGCAGTGTACACCTCCAGAGAGACCTTGATCCATGGTAGCCAGAAATACATGTGCCCACTGTGACACAAAGATACACACACAGTAAATAAGTCTGGAGTTGCACATAGCTGCGTTTGTATTTTGTGTTGTGAGTTTTGTGTTGTATATGATTTATTTATGCTGATTCTAAACTCCTTGTTATTGTACGCTTACTCTTTCTTTCTGCCTTCCTTCTCTCTCCTTCTTTATCTCTGACTGTCTTTTTATGTAGGGACCCGCTGTGACTCTCCAACTATTGTTTTTCGATGGCGAGGAGTCATTTGAAGAGTGGACGGCCACGGACTCCCTCTACGGGTCCCGACACCTGGCAGAACGCATGGCAAACACACCCCACCCTCTAGGCTCGACACACACTACCATGCTGCAGGCTGTGGTGAGAATGCTGCGTGTGTGTGTGTGTGTGTGTGTGTGTGTGTGTGTGTGTGTGTGTGTGTGTTCATATGAGAATTTGACTTTATCCTCGTTTCTGTAGGACCTGTTTGTACTGCTGGACCTGCTTGGTGGTCCTGACCCTCTGATTGCTAACCACTTTGATAACACGGCCCGCTGGTTTGACCGCCTCATCTCTGCAGGTACACACACACACACGCACACACACACACACACACACACACACACACACGCACACACACACACATACTCACAGACACACACACATACATACATACTCACAGACACACACACATACTTACACATACTAACACACACATACACACAGAAAATCACTTCATTTAATCATCTTTCTGTGTGTTTCATCTTCTGCTTTTCTGTCTTTCTCCTCCAGAGAAGAGACTCCACCGGCAGGGGCTGTTGACCTCTCACCCCTCCGAGCAGACTTATTTCAGGAAGGATGTTTACCTGGGGCCCGTGCAGGACGACCACATCCCGTTCTTACACCGAGGTGAGAGGCAGACATACTGCAACAGAACACTAACGTGGCATTAACACAAATCCACACACTCGTATAGCACCCACCCACACACTCTTATGTTCACACTTCACAACTATAACGTGATGCAGGATTTGTAATGCATGTGCGTGTGTGCGTGTGTCTGTGTGTATATATATATATGTATATCTCTCTCTCTCTGTCTTTCTCTTTCTCTCTCTTTCTTTCTCTTTCTCTCTTTTTCTCTCTATTTCTCTTTCTCTCTCTCTCTCTCTCTCTCTTTCACAAACCCATAGGGGTTCCTGTGCTGCATGTCATCGCCACACCGTTCCCTTCGTTCTGGCACACGCTGGACGACACAGAGGAGAACATGCATCGGCCGACAGTGGAGAACCTCACCAAGTGTCTGGCTGTGTTCCTCGCTGAGTACCTGGGCTTCTGAGCGCACCCCGGTGCTCCACACAGGGACACTGGGCGCTGGATCCCTCGTCGCTGCCTGAGTTACTCCATGCACCAGGACAATACCTTTGAGCATGTTCATATGAGAACCTACAATATGCGCTCAACCAAACTCTTTAGTCCCATCTTATTGAGTTGATCAGACATGGTGAACTTAACAAGACCCTGTTGTCTAGGGACAAAGCCATGTAATGGATAGGTAACAACAGACAAAAAGACTCAGGTTTTTCAGGTTCGCTGGGTTTAAATTGACTGAAATCTCAACAAAGCCCCAGTGAGATGGACATGGAGCTCCAGTCTAAAGTACTAATATGTATTTTTGTGAGTTCTACTGTACAGGTACACAGCGCTGAGCAATATTAGCAACTAAATGTATTCATACATTCAAAATATGAGAATGGAAGACTGGTGCAATGGACGACTGCTCAGCCTTATCCTTTCATTGTACCTTATGTAATGTACAAACTCTTATGTGAATAAATAACAGACACTTAAGCTTTTGCAATAAGCTCACTGAGCCAATGCTGAAAGTCGAGTGTGCACGGGGAACTGCTGCTTGACAAGTGTAGTGAAAAAGAAAAGACAGCGCGAAAATGTCTACGTACTTTTCTTTTTGTTTCGATATGATTGCTCTGTGAATGTTAACTGTACCTGACTTTTCAGTGTTGTCTGATTACACATTCTGTTACTTATAGGTGTGTAATAATTATGTATAATTGTGAAAGTCTCATTTGTATCTCTTTGGCTGGTGGTTGATAACATCTTTTTTTTTCTTTTTTTTATTCTACCAGCTTTTGCATAACTCCTAACATAAATCCTAAATCAAAAGGTGATCTGAACCTACAGATGGCAGCGTAACGGATCCATTAATTAAAGCTGTGTTGAATATACTGTAAAGACACTGGACAAGGCTGTAATCGTATTATGATACCATAATAGACCTGCATAGCCCCTTCCTATCCTCATGCTGTAATATAAAGGACTTGCTCTTGGTACTTTGCTTTTTTACGACAGACTGCTTGTTTTGTCTCTTACCCTTCCTCATCTTAATTAAGAGAGGGGTGATATTCCCAATTGCTGCCTTGTAAAGTTAATGTCATAAAGTTTACGTTCAGGTTTTAACTTTTTATTGAGTTACAGAGAAAGCATCTGCCTCTATTATGTATTTATGAAATAAAATAACATGCCAGATAGCATAGCTGTGAGTACATTTACAATCTGTTGTTGAACAAACAGACACATTTTAACAACATATTCTCATAATTTGTTTAAAAAAAACAGCATAGTATTCAATCTCAAGAATTCACAGAGAGTAAACAATCTTAAATTGCAGTCAAGCGTTGCTGCAAAGACCTATGTCATATGTGACTGAGGGGAGGGGGAGGATGACGGAAGAACCGAGGGCTTGGGCTTCCTGGGGGTGAAAGGTCATTGTCAGAAGAGGGATATGCATCTCTGGAGGTCCCACTGGAAGCATTGAAGTGGATAGGTCTGAATCCTTCCTCATCTCTACAATGCAATAACAGCAACGGAGACAAAAAATCAATAGGTAATATCCATGGAAATGTACAGTAGGTTAAGGCATTGTTTAGTTAAATATCAATACACTCCACTTAGCATTGTAAGTGGTTCTCAACTACAAGTACTATCAGAAGCCAAGAGAGGGCGCTCTTTGCATTAGCCCCTTTTCGAGCTGGTTCTACCCCATCTACTTCTGCATCTAATTCTCGACTCAATTTAGACGTTAAAACCTTAACATGAGTTTACAAAACGAGAGCATGAATTACATAACCGAATACCTGGAGTGACCGTGGGCTGCCCTATCCCTTTGGCGTCGATTCTTAAACCAGTTGCTGACCTGTGTGGCTGTGAGACCGGTGATTGAGGCGAGCTCCCGTTTTTCACATGGAGAGGGGTAAGGTTTTCGAAAGTACCACTCACGCAAAATGCTTCGAGATTTCTCCTGTGTAGAAAGCAACAAGTATTTGTATGATGAAATTGTATTTAACTTTTTGAACCAATATTCACAAAGCCTTGCACAACGCACGAGTTTATAGTTCCTGATCAGTACATACTTCAGAAGACCATATGACTTCTACGGGAGCATCCCTCCCGAGCCTGACGTGTGAGGTAAACGGTGGACACAGCTCACCCTCATCACCCTAGCTTTCAACTGTATTACTGGAGATAACACGTGTGTACATCTTCTTCTCATGAGAAATAAATAAATCTGTGTAGTATACATATAGTATCAATGAAAACAACAAAAACAACAAATATTATTTTGTTGTAAATTCATAATCACCTTAAGATAAGGTGGCAGACAGATCAGTTGCATCACTCGGCCTAACTGGGATACCTACTGACGCAACATCTGATCTCCGCCATGCCACAGTTAACCTTTTCAGATCAAACCTGTAGGTAGTGGTCTACATCTGATCCTCACCATTCCACAAAAATAAAAAAATAAACCTTTAGACTAAACCTATAGGTACGGCCTACCTTAAAGCAGTAGCTGGTCTCCTCTCCGTCCCAGATGGTGCGGGGTAAAGGGAATTTGCGTCTTACGCGGTACTTCCCCACAGCCCCCAGGGGGCGACCTCTCTGTCGCTCAGCCTCCAGGTAGTGGGCCCTGAGCCACAGCTGCTGCAGGAGCGGGTGACTGCCCTGGGAGAAGGGGAAGCCCTCCAGCAGGGCGTAGAGGTCCGCGAAGCGTCCCTGGTGGAAGGCCACGGCAGACCGAGCCTTCAGCACGCTCTCCAAACCTTCGCCCAGACAGGAGGAAGAGGAGGGAGGAAGAGTGCGCAGGAAGCCTGTGAGGCGCTCCATACGTCCGCTCTGCAGGAGAACCTCGCACAAGCACGCCACCTGCTCTGCTGAGAACACCATCGCCATGGAGATGAGCTGTTGTAGATTAAGGAAAATTCAGTAGCTGTTTCCAGGTTTGTTCAGATTGGTCAGTATTTCAGCTCCCAGAGCCTGATTGAGAGCTGCTATGGAAGAGGACTGGATTGTCTATGGAGTGTGCTGGCTGATCTGTGGATGAATAAGACTGTGTTTGGCATTACTCAAACCTGGTCCCTGTGCTCTATCTCCGCCCCGGCAATATTGAACTTACAGGTAACCTGAGAGCATAGGGGTTACAAAAACAAACACACTCTTTCTCTCTCTCTCTATTACACACACACACACACACACACTGTTTGTGCTCTTTCTGCCCATTCATCCATAGAGTAGACATGATGACATTGCTGTGCAAACAGAAATTATGCATTTAAATATAATTTCCTAAACAAATTAGGTGCAAAAACAATGACAATAGTACTTGATGTACTTCTTGCTTGCACTCCACTCCAAAGTTAAACGTTGATATGAAAAAGTTGATAGAATGTCAAGATAACCCAGCAATAACAACAAAGTAAAGGTAGACGAGGGGAATTTTAAATGTGGTTTATTACAATACCACAATAAAACTGTATATAAAAAATAGAATACCTTTGAATACAAAACAAATCTCTAGAAAGAGCAATCACAAACATGGATGGACAAACATGATCCCTTTTAAAACGTAAAAAAAAAGTAGCTCAAAATACATTATCTTTGGTTAAATCAGCTGGTGTGTGCATGTGCACATGCATCAAACTACATTGTAATCACGCCCCAGAACTAATTTGGACTGTAACAGCGTTACAAGCACCTAACGCTACACTATTAACATTGACAGCAATATTGGGCTCATGGAAAATCCAATACACATCACACACAAACATACATACATACATTTCCCTTCGTTTCCCAGGTTGTGAATTGCATTGTACTTTTAGAACCGTTAGCATACCTTCATTGTCACAATAGTCCTATTATATTCAGTAAACTATGATTGTTTACCTAATGAAAAATAGAATGTTTCAACATTAACAAGTAATGTGGCTCTTACTTTGGAAACCTATCTATTTCATAAATTTAAATTTCCGCATGGACTTCTCATTTTGAACAAACTGATGCATGCTTTAAATACACACAAAAAGGAACACTGAAAGACCCTGGATATAGCCTAGATGAGTGACACTTGAATATAGTTTTGTCTACCATGGTTGGCCAAATATTTGACTGCTGCTTGTTGTGTGGCAATGCGGCCCGACACAGTATGGTTGTGATCATTTACAGATTTAACTGGAGGGACAGGAAAATATAAAACTTCTTTATCACTGCGTACAAAACCTTTGCACCATCCATGTTATACCTAATTCAAACCTAGACTCCAATCCACTGATACTTGATTTTCTTAATCTGGTGGCACCGGTGCGATGTTGGATTAGACATCCAGATGTGAGGGGAAAACGGGTTCTAGAATGGAACCCAGCCATCGTCATATCAAAGGAGAGCAGGGGCATTGTAAACTTAATGTGAATTAAATGTGCAAAATGGTACTAATCAGGACGGTGGATAGTTCAGAATAACAACCATGCAACAAGGAGTGTCATATTACCTTTCTCTAAAGTTCAAACAAATGGCATGAAATACAGATCATCATAAAAAAACAAATATTATAGAGCATACAAGTAAAAGGCTGGTAGGGGTTTGCGCTTTCATCTTAATATAAAAGTACAATGTTTGAATAAGGCACTTACTAGTTCTCTCATCTCCTTAGAAACACAACAAATATATATATACATATATAATAATAACAAAAAAAAACATTCGTAGTGTAAGATTGTGTCGCACTCACATAAATGTCCCTAAATGTGATCACAGCGAGGTTCTACCGTTTTACACCAGCATGTTCTTACACAGTCTCAAGCTCCCAAAACATTTACAAAATTGCAATTTTTGTCGATATTACATATGCGTTTCTATTGAACGTTTTCAAAGAAATTAACATGCATTGCATAGAATACAGACCATATATCATCCTATGTCTTGTTTTCTCATCAGGGAGGAAGCCCAACATCCGAAACCCACAACTTAGCGCGACAATAATGTACTGACGGCGTGTCAATGTGAGATTGCAAGTGAAGTTGAGGCCCATTTCAGCCTCACTTATAACAGAGCCTGCTTGTGTGCAATCCTGTACAAATAAGAAAAGATCCCTTTAATGCAGTAACTGCAGTTTATGGTTGATAAAACCTTTCACTAGAGTGTAATTGAAGTCAGTTTCTTGTACATTGCAGGATATCAATTTAGGATTATTGTTAATGCTGATCAGCACCAAAAAGTGAATATTGTGAATTGTTAAGTTAAAGAGAAAAGAGCTCAGCTGCCCTGTGTTGGTCTGAGCTTTACACCTTTGAAAAGACAACCAGGTAAAAGAGGTTACTATTTTCCCACTCCAGGCAACAAAATGGCAGATAATCACCACCCAGTAACAGACTCGTCTGAAAGAACTCAGTCTTGCAGCGGTGTATAAAAATAGGAAGAACTGTGGGGGTGCTTTGCTTTTTGAGAGGCAAGTCTTTTACTCCCACAGTGCAAAAAAAGCTCTGTTTAGTTTTTTTCTGACCGTATTTGGTGACACAAGAAAAGGCACAGGGTTTGTGTGTGTGTGTGTGTGTGTGTGTGTGTGTGTGTGTGTGTGTGTGTGTGTGTGTGTGTGTGTGTGTGTGTGTGTGTGTGTGTGTGTGTGTGTGTGTGTGTGAAGGGGGGCATGAGGGCATTAAAGTTCGAGTTTGGTGATGAGACAAGTTTGCTGGCCAGGCCTGTTAACCTGATCAATCCTTTCCCAGGTCATCTTGTATACGATCTCCAAGCTCTGTCACCCTCAGAACCCTGGCCGTCACATCAAACTAGAGAACTTCCTCCCGTACCAGGGGTCCACTAAGTGCTAGCCGTGACCACGTAGATTGTGATGTGTTGAAGCTTCTCAGGTAACACAACATTTAAAAAATCTGTTGATTTTGAAAAACTTAAAATCTCTCTGAGAAGCAGGGAGGTCGTTGAGAGTGACTCATCCAAACCTAGTCCCTGATCCCCACACCTAAGAAGATGTCGACTGCAATATGGTCTTAGTGGGATCGTTTTTCAGAGGAGAAGTTACGGTACCATGCAGTCGGGACTACAACCCTAGGTCGTCATCCACGGGCACAGACTGGAGCTGAGTGAGAATCTTAGGGTCCCCATCCATGTCGTCTGGGTCCCTCAGTGGAGACCCTGACCCCACATCCTGTTCCGGAGACGGACTGCCCAGGAGGAGGGACTCTCCTCCGGGTAGGCCCAGCAGAACCGGGTCCTCAGGTAGATCTCCCTTCCCACGCACGTCGAACATAGTCAGGCTAGTGGAGGTGGAGAGGGGGACTGGGCTCCAGGCAGGCTGGGGTAGCTGGGCTGTGGAGGTTACTCCGCTACACATTGGACTGAGGGAGAGAATGCTTTCGGGTGTGAGGGTGTTGGAAAGCGCGGCGGTGCAGGAGGCGTCCAGTTGGTGTGGGGAGGACAGTGTTTGGCTGGCCGTGGCCCCTGTCTCAGAAGTGCAGTAGAGCGGGGGGGAGTTGATGAAACACAGGGGAGGAGTCTGGAAGGTGTTGGAGGCTGCGATGGAGGCGGAGGCCGACAGGCTGGCGGTGGGTGAGATGACCGGCATGAGCACCGGGCCGACACCATTGCTGGGGGAGGGAGACGCGTCAGGCAGGGGTTTGAGTGGCAGGCTGGCCAGCTGGATGCCAGCGGGGATGGTCAGGATCAGTTTGCCCTGCTGGACACTCAGGTAGGGACTGCCACCCAGGAGGAGGTTGCCTACAAGAGAGAGAACCGAGGTCAGATGAATGATGAGCGGGTTTAACAGACTGCAATGCTTGAAAGAGAATAGGATTTTATGTTACTAATAATAAATACAATACAAAATAAATGTCATTAATACAATTACAAGAATATTTACAAAGAAATATTTTATTAAATTTATTGTGTAATGGAAAAGGAAATAAATTTACTCATTTATTTTGGCCGCTTAACATTTACCTGGAGAAGGGGCTGAGGGCAGCTGTATAACCCCGGAGTTGAGGAGCTGCAAAGTGGGTGTCATGGTGGTCGGTGTTCCTATATTTTGGATAGAGCCTAGCTGGTTTAGCCTGAAGGGGGCCTGAGCGACCCCTCTACCTGTCCCGGGGGCAGAGGTCAGAATCTGGAACGGCCCCCCGGCAGAGGTTGTGGCTGGGACCACCTGGGGGAAAGAGATGGTCCCGGTAGAGGAGACTGGGACCAGCTGTGGCAAGGAGAGGGGAACCAACTGGGTCGGAGCCAGAGATGGGATTTGCGCTGGACGTGTGTCTTTGGACTGAGAGAAGGGAACCCCCTGTGTCTGGCTGGTGGCTGAGGGGTGCTCCTCCATCTGTAGAGCCAGCCCCTGGGGGAGCTGGCCGTTAGTGAGCTGGGAGACGGAGAAGATGGTGGCCGTGGTTGAGCAGTTACCTAGGCTGGCACTTCCAGTCTGCTGGGGGAGGCCCTGGGCCAGAATGGGGGCTGTGTTCAGAGTCTGGGTGCTGTGGAACTCTTGGAGGGTAGTGCCTTGGGGGAGGGAGGAGGTCAGAGAAGACACCGGCACCAGCTGAGGGCATTGGGATGCCTGGGCTCCAGCGGAGGTCTGGACCAGCTGGGAGACTGGTACACCCTGGATGGAAGGTACGACCTGGGGAAGAGAGCTGGAGCACGACACTACCTGGCCGAACGAGCTGGAGGGGGTCAACTGGGAGCCAGCCGTGGCAAACACAACATACTCCCCCTGCTGGTTAGCGAGAGGCAGTGACGGGCTGGAGATGACCACACCAGCGGAAGACATGGAGACCGGAAGCGTAAAGGAATCCTGGATCCGGCTGTTATGAGTCAGGACAAGCGAGGACAGAGAGGTAGAGGAGGACAGAGTCGAGGAAGGGGATAAAGAGGAGGACACGGGGGATGCCGTTTGAACGCTGTCGGCCGATTGGATAACCATTCCATCCGGGACATTGATAAAGTCCAGAGTGGGAATAACAGAAGGCGGGCTTCCACTATCCGTCTTGAGTTCCGCCTTTAAGGAGCTGCTTGAGCCAGCAGTGGTGGTGGTGGTGGGGGTGTTGGTGCAGAGGAGCACTGTGGGGAGGCAGCTAGGCTGGGTGTCCATGGCAGAACCGGCTTGTTCCTCCGCCGCCACGGACTGCTGCGATTGGACGACCCCGGCGGCTTTAGAGATCACGTGCGCTCCGTTGAAGAGCAGTGGAGTGTTGGACGCCAAGGGACTCAGAGTCACCGTCTGACCGTCGCTGAGGGTCAGCCCGTTGATGATGACCCCGCCGCCACTGGCGCCGGAGATCAGGGAACTCCCGTTGAGAAGCAGCGGGTGGGAGGCGGAGAGGAACCCGCCGGCCCCGTTGAGCTGGATGAGCTGGCCTCCTGTATCACAGGGGTTGGCAGATAGGGAGATGACAGGGGTTGTGGAGCTGAGGAACTCGTCTGGCTTGTCCGAGATATCGTCCATGTTGCTTGCCTCATCCTCTGTGCTGTGGTTGCCATCAGACTCGCTGGAGGGGGGGAAAAAAGAACAGAGAGAAAAAGGAGGTTTGAGTCAGAGGAATGTGCTGGGGTATAATATAATAGTGTGTTGATGGGTCGACTAGCTCAAAAGGTCTTCTCAGAGCGGTAGAGCATACACTTAGTGGTGGTGTGTTAAAGATCAGAGAAGGAAAAGCCTGCACATTGATTGATGGTCCCTGGCAGACTGCCCCCCAACAACCCCACCACCCACAGTCTGATCAGATAAAACCTGTAGTAGGCCAGTTGGCATTCTTTATCTCTGCATACTTTCTCTATGGTGAAACAGTAGTCTGGAAATCAACACACTTATAGAAATAGTAAACCTGCTGTTTTATTTTTTTTATGTGTAGATTTAGTTTAGCAGACAGCTTTATTCTTACTAACTTACGCACAGTAATTTGTACTAGGCAACTTCACAATTCCCCTGCGCTCTCACTAAAACACTCCACTCATCACTCACTGCCTAATTTCTCTCATTCCTCCCCCTCCTTCTCAAGAATGTAGGGCCTCGGGAACGCGCCTTGGTCCATGGGGAGAATGCCAGGCAGAATTTCAGGAAATTTGAGCCAGAGTGGGCGCCCTGATATCACATTTCAAAACAAAGCAACATGCTCTTGCTCTCAATTCTGCACTGTAAGACCAGTGTGGTGTAAGAATTCATTCATAGTCGTACAACGCGAATATGATGTTATACGGTCTAATTTTGAACTCCATAAATGCCTTTGGTTTTATTGTGCCACGTACCCAGTCTGCTCTGCTCAAAATAAATATATTTCCCCTTTAACACAGTAGATGTATCGTCATCAATGAAAAAAAACGAACATTTTGAGGGTATCTCTTAAGAATTGTATTATTTTCTCTTAAAGAGGGGAGACTACCTTTTACTGTGGGCACCGGACGGGGTTCGGTCTCTCTGCCTTCGGTTCTTGAACCAATTACTGACTTGTGTGAGGGAGAGTCCAGTCATTTTCGCCAGGTTTTTCTTCTCATCAGGAGTGGGGTACCTGTTGCTTTTGTAACATTCTTTGAGCGCATTGCGAGACTTCTCCTTAAAACAGTAAACAGTCTCCTCTCCGTCCCATATTGTTTTTGGCAGGGGGAACTTTTTTCTCAATCGATACTTATCCACGGCACCCAAACTGCGACCCCGAGACCTCTCCGCCTCCTTGTAGCGCGCTTGCAAGTAGAGGTCCTGAAGGAACCCATGGTTGCTCGGGTGAAAGACGTGGCTTTCAATGATCGCGTACATTTCCTTAAATTCATCCCGGTGAAAAGCGACCAGTGCCCGGGCCTTCAATAGAGTTTCGTTGCCACGTAGCACCTCGGCAGAAGGAGGGATGGTGGATAGGAATCTCCACAGGCGATCCACATTGCCCGCCTGCAACAGAGCTTCACATAGACATGCTACTTGATCTGTCGAAAAGCTAAGCGCTGAGTTCTGGAAAGTTTTTAGCAGTTGTTCCGAAACCTCGTCCGGATCGGTTTCTTCCTTCAATTCCGAGGCCTCTGCTGTTGTTGACTCATCTGGGCTGTTTTCAGATTGTTCTGCAGGCTCCAAAGACAAGGAAGCCATTTTTACTTTAACTTTTTTCTTCTTGTTCCTCCTCCTTCCCCTTCACTCTCTCCCATTCTCCTCGACTGACGACGACGAATGTGTCCACCACAAGCGCCACGCCCCTATCCATGTCGCGCTTTAAGCACTAGTCATTCGATTCACACAGTAAGTGCACCGCTGCTTGCTTTTCTTTAGAACCTTATTGCCCCATTAAACTGCTAAATCGGCATGCGCTTACCTTAATAAGTTTTGTTCTACAGGTGCTTATTTGAATCGCATTGACATTTTATTGTCTCATATAGTTTGTTGATTTCTTGAATCATATTTCTTAAAATTGTCTGGTCGTAAACTAAGAGGGCCATATTATATCTCACAGTTGGATGTTCGAGTGATGTATCTGGCAAAGCACAGTGTTCTAAACTGATATACTATTCTGACAAAAATTAGGTGTATTCTTTTGTGCTTCCAGTCTCAAATGGGTCTTTGGTATGGTTTACCCATACAAATAGTATACTCTCTTCATGTTGTATAAACGCACGGAAACACATGCACACTTTTCATAATGCTCATTTGAATAAAGCTGATAAAAACCTTGCTATCAGGGACTGATTTTATTTGGAAAGGTTTGTAGATTGTTACCAAGAAATGTACATGGTGTTCCCTCATCAAAACATCAGAGTCGATGTGCGTGTGCGTGTGCGTGTGCGTGTGCGTGTGCGTGTGTGTGTGTGTGTGTGTGTGTGTGTGTGTGTGCGCGCGCGCGCGCGCTCATAACATAGGTACATATGCAATCTTTGCATTTATGGGAAATAACCAGTGTGCAGCAGTACGTAAAGATGCATGTGGAGACAGAGGACATGAAATGAAGCAATGCCGAGCACCACCATCTTAACACACAATAGGAATGTAAACTTTTCTTCAAGGGGTGAGGGTGAAGCTCATAGATACGTACACGCGAAGCTCGCCTGTCCTGTGTGCCAACCCGTCCGCCTTCCTTGTTCTGTCCGTACATGCTCTCAAAATCCCACTCATATTCTACTAGTTATATTTTTATTTCGTTCATTTTTATATGGGTTGATTAATGGGTAAATAAGTGAATTAGTTGAATGAAAGTTAATTGCACTGTTCAACCTGGTATTCACTTTCCATTTGTTTTTAGTATTAATATTTATATGGTATGTTTTACTTGATCTTTTCAGTTTACGCATTTAATATATCTAATTTACATTGTCACTTATTAGACCAATATCATCCTGCAGTCGTCTGTTCTTGGCTGAGGCTGCTTACTAACAGATACATTTATTCGTGACAATGCAATGGAATATGTAATAACGACACAATTTTGGCTCGGGCTGCAAACTTTTGCAAATTTGACTTGTAGCGCCTTGCAGTGGTTGTATTGTAATCTTTTCCATTGACCCTTTTAACCATTTAATGATTGGTTACTGATCATAGCGTTCCACCCGTATGTGGGCGTATCAAAGCCTCTTTTCCGGTTGTAATATGATACCCATTGGTCAGAATATTTAACACGTGCGTGACTGGTGGGTGGCTTGTGGGCGGGTAGAACGTTCTAGAACTGGGCGTAGCAGGAATATGTGGCGTCGTTGATTTCCAGGGGAACAAAACAACCGCTAAGTCACATGGTCGGGCCAGCAGCGATATTTTGGAATTAGTAGCAACTGGTTTTTGAAGTGCCCAATTTGCTAGTGAAAAAGACAGGTGGTAAGTAATATATTTAACCTTCTGGAAGTTCTATAGACAATATGTGAAAGCCATGCTAACGTTAGTGATCAAGGGTTAAAGTTAGCTAGCTAGCAAAGTAATGTTAGCTCGTCAGCTAACACACCCAGGTAACGCTAGCCACCGGCTTCTAAGCTACAGGCTAGCTTGTTGTTAACCAATTACGTTAGAGCCAGGTACAACATTGTTGCCAGTTCAGCTCACTATAATGTTTGTTATGTTACAGAGGACGATGGACGGTGGTGTGACAGTAATCACAAACCCCACTGTGTCAGTGAGGATGACAAGTACCATCAGTAGTTTCGAGGTGAATCGCAGATTCAACCGAGGAATCACAATTGCAGATTTCAAGGTAAGATTGTGCTAAACTAATTAGTTAATAAAAAAGCCATATTGAGCAATGAATGTCAAAACAGAAAGGTAAAACGTACTGTTAAATCCTGTGACGTGATTACTTTGACATAAGGTGTGTCAGTCTGAATATAGTGTTAGCACCAGTTTTTAGCAAAGGCAACATGGTCTTATCTGGCTTAATTGCATGTAATAAATAACATATTTTGAACATCGTTTTTTCTCACTATCCCTATTTTGCTTTGTTTACCTGTTCAGGGGAAATTGGAGATGGTTGTTGGAACACCAGCTTCTAGTATGGAGCTACAGTTGTTCAGCAACACTGATAAGTTCCTGCAAAAACTAGATGACAACAATGCTCTGCTAGGCTCCTATCCTGTTGATGATGATTGCAGAATACATGTACGTAAACCTAGACATTTGACACAGCATTTGGATGGATATCACTGATATTACTGAGGCTGTTTCTTTTCTTTTCAAAATTTTACCCTCATAATATAAATTTTATATACACACATTGTTGACAACTTCTTTAGACTTCATTACAGTGCACCGTGTAGCATTGATATTCCTACGTTTTGAGAAGGCTTATGACTGCAGCATGACTTTGCTAACCTTGTGCTGCTTCACAACAATTCTTATTGGCAGACTGGCATGTTAACCTTGTAAACCCTGATTTGTTGGCTTGGCAGTTGGCATGGCTTCAATTGTTTTAGACTTTTAATCAACAAGAGGCTACATATTAGCTAAGTGAAAAGGTTTCCATCACAATGTTCACAAAGATTATGCTTACAATGATGGATTGGGACTATCTGCACAGGTGATTGACTGCAGTGGGGCCCAGACTGGAGAGTTCAGCGACCTGTCAAAAGTGGAGAAATTTGAACTCTCTGACGATGCTTATGAACAGAGATCAGGTATGCTACAAAGCTCCAACTGTGTATTATGAAAACAACTTTTTTTTTTTTGTAATGATTTTAAAAGTAAGTCTTAGTAAATCTTTACATTTATGCTTATTTTCCTTTTCCTTAGAGTCAGTGAGGTCTTTTATGAAGAAAAAGCGGTTTGGTCAATTTAATGAAGAAGAGGTTGCTAAGAAAGAATCTGAGCTTGCTGCCCGGGAAGCTGAGGAGGAGGCTGCTGCTGCGGCCATTGCTGTTGGCAACCGTTGCCAAGTAAAGGTTGCTGGGCAGCCCACCAAGCTAGGCACTGTTATGTATGTTGGTAAGTGAGGTTGAAGCTATGCTGTATATGCCATGATTTGGGCCGGTGCTGGTGTTGAGACTTTGTTTTAGTAGTATCCACACGTAAAGATTGCTTGCTACATTCTCTTGAAATGGGATAGGAAAACCTAATTTATGTAGGAATTCAATAAATACGTAGTGACTGCTGCAGATCTTGCTATGTTTTACTAGTCTACAGGGCCCTGCCAATACCACTAAGAAATAAACCTGATGACATATTACAAACTGTCCCATATGATATTCAAGCAACTTTTTGTTAATCAAAACAATTATTATTTTTACCTATTAAAGTCGGTGATTAAGACAACAATAATATCCTTACTGACTCCACATACTGTACACAATAAGATTTACATTGGTCGTAGTTTATGTACTTTTCTTCTGACCTTTTGATCAGGATGTGCCAGCCTAATGGCAGGCAGAGTGGTTACCGAGGCAAAGGTATTAGAGATCAGATACAATGACACAAAGCACACGTTACCTTTTTGAGATTCGTGTTCATTTCCCATCACCACGGGAGCAGCAAGACATCTGTAGGCTAACGCAAATGGATAGTAAAGCCAGGCCAGCATTCATCAGGTTAAATCAACAAATACAGTACTTTGCCACCTTTGCTTTCAGGTACGACAGACTTCAAGCCAGGTTACTGGGTGGGACTGAAGTACGATGAGCCACTTGGAAAACACAATGGAACGTAAGAACAAGTGTTTATGACATTGATAAATACTTCCTTACAACAATGTGGAGCCATTCTTCATCCTCGCTGTTGTCCTAGCTGTCTTTAGATTGTCGGAATCTTTCATTTCCTTTTTTAGATTTGATGTTTCATTAATGGTAATGTATTGACACGTTCTTCTTGCATTTTGTTCTCACAGTGTGGGTGGGAGACAGTACTTTGAATGTGAAAACAAGTATGGAGCATTCGTTAAGCCCACAGTGGTCGTAGTGGGAGACTTCCCAGAGGAAGACTACGGCTTGGACGAGATTTAAGACTGATGTCCAGAATGTCAAACAAATAGCCAGAGAAATAATCAGTTTTCCTGAAGGTTCAGCATTGACCTACACTGTCCACCAACCAACCAGAGAAAAACACCTTGATGTTTAATTGAATGTCTTTTGTTTTTCACTGGTGTAATGAAATGGGCTCAGTTCTATGGAGTTGCATTCAGAAGCATTATCATTTACACTCTTGACACAAATCTGGTCACATCAGGATAACGGTTGTGACGGGGTATTAGCAAACACACTAGTAAAATATTGCCACCCATGAGGAAGACCGCATATTGGTTCAAGTGTCAATCTTTAGAATACTAACATCTACATATGTCTAGGTTCCATGTGTATCCACTGTTAGAGGGGATCAAAGTTCACTTTGCATGCACATTCTTAAAAAAAAAGAACAAAAAGAATAGCCCATCGATCAGGTGGTAGTAGTATATATTCCGGTCAATTAATTTCTTCAAACCTAGAAAATGTAAAGGATGGAGTTTTTGGAGACGCTGAAAAAAAACATTAGCAAACCATAGCTAGAAAGTATTCGTTTTGTGGCAATAACTTGAGATTAAAAAATTCTGATCAAATAACAAGAAAAACAGCTGGCATGATATATTTTATATCATACACATCAAAAATAAAACCATTACATTGAGCTGTGATAAGACACTTAACCAGCGTATTCTGAATATGTGGGGTTAAAATACTAACAACTAACTTTTGGTGTAGTTATGTTCACAATTCCAAAACGATTGTTTATTTTTGCGTCGTCAGTATGTAAAGTTGGATATTACTTTGTTATGTAGGTAGTTCAACCAATGCATTCTTTTTATATACAAATTTACTGTATATTTATGAATGAAGGAGGAATGTTTGTTTTTTTACCGCTGTCTGTCAAACAGGTACAGACACATTTGATGCCTTTATTTTCTTTCTGTTTAAAATTTTACCCTGCGATTCCCACTTGTTTCAGTGAATCGACTAGGAAACACGTGTTTACTAGAGTTCAATTGTGCACAAGTTGAAGTCTAAGCTCCTTTCTATTCCTTACAATGTACAATGTTCCTTGATGATGCCATACTGGTATGTCATCTTCAAATTTTTGTGTTTGATGCTCATGTACTGTACATGTATGTCTTGCGCTCAAGTGATGCTAGAGCCTTGTTGCTGGTGACTTAGAAATGTCACTGTAATTAAAACTTCTATTACAGGCTTCTTTGAATGGTGTGATGTCTGAATGTTGTTAGCTTTCCTACTTACAGTAAACCTACCTCTGACATCCCTTGAGCACAGAAAAAAAACTATCCATATCCTCTGAAGTGTTGATGGTTTACATGTTTCTAGTCTCCATACTATTTCTCAAACTTTGGCTCAACAGTCGTTAGCACATATCCAGACTTATTACTGTAACAAACCATAGTCAAGGCACAGCAACATCAAACCAATGAACGCACTCTTGTCATAGTACTGTTGGCTTTACCTAATTACTGTACATTGGTGTTTGGAAACACTATTTTCTGTTCCGTAAGGGTTCTTTTTAACTGATGAGCTGTTTTCAGCACTCCTGCCTGAACTAGCTGTGTGGGCTGTCCACATTGACAACAGGCATCGTAGATTGATGACATTAACAATAGACTTTTTCTAGGTGATGACAGACCTGTCTACTGCATCAGTGTCCTTGCATAAAGGGTGTTTCCTATGCTACTCATAGAATTATGCAAAGTATAGAAGAGAAATGTGAAGAAAAATAATGGTTTGTTCTTTCGCTGGTCATGGACAGATTCTCTTTATTTTCCTAAAGGTGCTTGTGATATCTGTGCCAATGTGTAATCATACCTTATGCATAATAAAAAAATACTTGCAATTACATATGAAATGTATGTAATTTTATGGTGTGAATCTGACAATTGGGTATATATCCTTTATTGCCTTAAGGATAGTGTAAGCAAGTTATGCAAGACTTGGTCTAAACTCCAGTTAGGATGGTCTGAATTACTTATATGGCACTACATAAAGTAAGTAGAGAAAAAGCTCAGCAAGCGACGGTTTTTGTTAAGATTTCAGATAACTAATTCTCTTATTTGTCACTAAAGTTCCATGAGCAGATATTCCGTGGGGGAAAAGTCCATGTTGTGAATATTTTCTTGAAACCTTTTAGGAATTAGGTTGTTAACCTGATCTGACAGTTCATAGAGGAAGCATAAATATACAACTGATCATTTTGAATTTGCTCCGATCCATCTTTCTGTTAATAATAATAATAATAATAATAAAAAAAACAAACATAATTCAGGCATGTACACGTCACTTTCCTCGATTTGACTAAGCTCGCGCGAGGTGAGCGATTTCACAACCAAGCAGCAGTGTGCGACAGAGACAGGGAAGATGGCGTCAACGAAGAGCGAAGAGAGCAACGGCGAGGTAATAATGAATGGAATTATATGACTGTACACAAAAATAAGCTGAAATATAAAATATTTTCTTGCACGTTGGATGTGCAGAGTGTCAGGACAGAAGTTAGAACTGCGCTCGCTAACGTTAGGTACAGATGATTTCGCAAGCACGAGCCCTCAACAGTGACGTTGCCAATGCCGGGTGGTTTTTAAACGACCCCTGGTCCTGGTTCAGTTGTCTTTCAGAATCGCGATGTGTTTTGAAATTTTGCTTCTGTCCAGGGCTGAACAGGTAGTTGATGATGACAAGCTAACGTTAGCCTTTTTGTGACAGTTGCTGGTTAACTGGCTAACGTTAGCTTTCTCCACTAATTAGCATATAAATAGCTAGCAAAGCAAGCTACGTTTAAGGCTACGTTAGATTGGCTAAGTTAGCAAGCTAGTACAAATTTAACGTTAACTGGCTTTAGAATTGTTACAACATGCAAGGCCCCATTTAGCTTGATAGGTAATTGGCTAGTCACAGTCACAGCTCAGATCTGTCAAACGGTTCCAGTTCGCCGTGGCCACTTTGACTTGACAGGTGCTACTCATATTCCGTCCAGCAGTAGCAGGCAGCTAAACAACGTCGTTGGGCCTCCATAAATTACGCTGGCCTGAATAGGATGTAGCGCCCCCCATCAACAGACTATGTAACGTAGGGTTAATAAAATAATTGGCCTGTGACAAAAAAAAAAAAAAGCTCAATACATTTTCAGGCTACTTTCGGATACTGCTTAGGACTGTCTGCCCGACGGGAACAGTCGATCTTTCCTTGTCAAAGATTGACAGATAGGGATCCTTTGACCTATTTTAGACACATCATTGGATGGATTACGCATTGGCAGTAACATCAGTTAGTTGACTGGTATGTTGTTAAACCAGTTGGGTGTGTACATCAATGTAAATTATTAAGATGACATTATTCAATGCAGAAAACGGATGGTCTGTTTCAGATTTTCTCGAGTAGTTGCCCTCGGAGATACTGATAACCTGATCACCATCTGCTGAACATAATAGAATCACAGGTCTCTTTATAAACAAATCAATTTATGCCAAGATGGTTGAACATATTCTGACGAGACATGATGCAGTTCCATTCATTGCCAGTTTATATAGCCTTGGAGGCCGTGTTTGTGCTTCATCGTATAATTGAAGTAAAATATAGAAGATTGCTTATTTTAATCAACCCTTATTTTGTTGTGGATTAGACAACACGTGGTGTGATGTGATTTTATTTTTATGTGGTGCCAGCCAGACATGATATATGCTTGTCTTGTTTCACTGTGATAGATACCAGTTTTCTATTGGCAGTTTTGTCATGGATCTTGTGTCAAAATTATAGAATGATACAGTCAGTGCCTGCTATACTGTTATTTGATAGGTCATTGAAAAGAACAAACTGGTATCTCTAATCTTAGTCTTTCTACCTGATTGTTCATTGCAAATACCCTGTAAATTGGCTGTTTGAATTAAGGCTACACCTATATTGGGTCACTGTCTGTTAACCGTAATGCATATTGTTTCCTTTCACGTGTCAGTGTGTAATTGCCTGTGCTTGGGGACAAGTTAATTTCAAGAGCCAGGCTCTTGGTTTATATTGCTGGTGTTGTTCAGGACACTATCTGACCATAATAGTTTGATTTTCACCAATTGAATTGCTATGTTTACACAGGTGAACAATAGCAATGGAGTGCCTGCCGTGCAAGACGACCAGGTTGCTGCCCAGAACCCACCTGACGCTCAGCAGCAGGCAGCTCCGCCTCCGAACGCATGGCAGGTCATCAAAGGAGTCCTCTTCAGGTGGGTTTGTGTCTCCCATTTCTCGTATAGACTTGGAGTGAAGAACCCTTCACAGATCTAATATTTATTTTTTGTATTTAAAGGATATTTTATAGGACCGGTAGAACATAAAAGTAAAACAGAGTGTGTGTGTGGGGATTAATGGAAATAATTCCCAGTTTGGGTTATATAAAACTAGAAAGCATTGTGATT
Source organism: Galaxias olidus (assembly GCA_026901105.3). Lineage (NCBI taxonomy): Eukaryota > Metazoa > Chordata > Actinopteri > Galaxiiformes > Galaxiidae > Galaxias > Galaxias olidus. Next base: position 129,497 of record JAPMUY010002453.1, on the reverse strand, counting down.
GATCATGTTGTGGGTTATTGATTGTCGCTGTTGTGTGTTTAGGATTATAAAATGTTTGCAACCATAAACTGTTGCGTTTTACTAGTTAATGGTGAACCAGAAAGGTCCTGCTACAACACTAATCAAGGCTTGAGTGAGCGATTATGTTGCGTTGTCTGTGGAAAATGGAAAAATGTAATCATTCAATAAAGGTATTTTTTATAAATGAAAAAAAGCCTTTTCAGGTTATGTATTGTTTATGTTAGTTAAGTTTGTGAGAACTCCGTTTAAATTTGTTTGGTAATTATTATGGGCTTATGGTAAGATATAAAGACACTTGGACTAGTGAGAGGTTCAAATGACTCTTTGGTTTCTCTGTGGTTTGAACTAATTGGTGCCAAGGGGCTGAGCCGGCAAGTAGTGTTAGGTCCTATTTAATTTTTGTCAGACTGTTGCAACATACTCAAGAGAGACAAAAGTTTATAAATACTTCAACTTGATACATTGAATTGAAGCTCAAAACAACCCTGGTCCCCCTTGTTATACAAGCAAAAGGTTCATTTAGTATGTGGCCAACTCTTCTTTTGACATAATTGGGTAAATGGAGTGATAGAATGTGTTCAATGATTTAATTAAAATGATGAGATTGTTGTTTCACAGCCTGAATATAGCCTTACTGGATGCAGGTCCATTTTGATTGAGGTCTTGTTGCTGAGGTATGCTGGTGTGCAATCATAGAATCAGTTTAGCCTTTAAGGATCTTTGTGTTGATCACTGATTCAGAATAAGCACTTTTTACACTGGGAACTGATTTCACTCTCCACTTGCGGCACTCAATGTTTAGATCCCAAAGACAAAAGCGTTGAAAAAATACTTCCTGTCGCCGAGTTTCCTATTGTCCTGAAGTCAGCTAAACCTCCGCAAACATTTTGTGGAGTCATGAATTGGAAGACCAAAACCAATATTTCTTCTGCTTTTATTTCCATTATATGTATAGTATCCTTTCCATTTCCTTCTTTTGGATGCTTTTTCCTCATTGTAATTGAGGCTAATATAATTTTTTTGTTCTGTTTTCAACCTCCAGGATCTTTATAATCTGGGCCATTAGCAGTTGGTTCCGGCGAGGCCCCTCCACTCCGGACCCCAGCACACCGGCAGGGGCTCCACGGCTGCCCAGCCGAAACCTTTTTCCAAAGGAGAGCCTCATGGTACTACAAACTGCTAGCTGACGTAGCGCCATAGCATCATTAAAGTACCATCCGTATTTATATTAGGGCTGCGGTGCATTTTAGTATTCCTTTTTATTTAAAAAAAATTTTTTTTTTTAGGATCAATATTTTGTTATGAGGCTTTGTGACACATGGCATTTTAGCAGAAATGAACATCCAATTGATTTTCAATTTCTAAGCAATTCTTGTCGCTAAGAAAAAGGTGGAAAACCTGAGTCACACCCATAATATTGTTGAAAAACAGATGGCTGTGCGAATCTGGTTTGCTCTTTATTTTTATTTGATTTTTTTATTTATTTTTAACATCACAGATGTTTTTTGTGTGCTGTATATTAACTATACCTCATCATAAAAGGCCTTATTTTCTCAACCTTTCCTGTAGGACTTGTACGTATATCTCTCCCATGACGAGGTGTTCTCTGACTTCAACGACACAGAGTCCCTGTTTTGGTTCCATAGAGACCTGGTCTACGGGGATTGGAGCATGGGGGAGAACGGGGATGGCTGCTATGAGCACCACAAGGAGCTGGACATCCCAGAGGTAAGGATGGATGAGGGGAAAGTAAGGCGACGGTTGCTGGGTCAGGTGGGGGGTCGAAAAAAGAACCTTAGAGCTTTCTGGGGTTTCCTTTTGTTCTTTTCACAGTATATCATCCGTCCATAAACATACTTTACAATGTGTGTGCGCTTCTGTCTTCTTCTCTGTTTCTGTGTGCAACAGAAACTTCAGCAGAATGGTTCCCTCTACATACATGTATATTTCACCAAGAGCGGATTCCACCCAGACCCCAAACGCAAGAGCCAGTATCGTAGATTGGCAACAGTCCATGCCACGAGGAGTAAGTGTTATTTATTTAAAAACAAATTAAATATATCCTAATTTGGTATTATACATTTGTACCGTTGTTTCTTCCTTATTGTTTTAGTTGATTTGTATAATTCACACGTAAGTGTTACTTTTTCTGTTCTCTTTCAGTGCTAAATAAGTTCAAACGCAGGAAGTTCTTAAAGACTAAGAATTTGCTGACAGGAGAGACAGAAATCGACCCAGAGATTATCAAGGTAGACCTCCTTACGCCTGATATATAATAATACCGCACAACAGCATAGTGTATCACTTCCTAATAAGCCAATCATTTGGATAGTTTAATGTTATGGAAATCAGTGAAATAGCATTGCGTAAGAGTTTCGAAATAAGCATTGCCGGAAACTTGGTCCCAAAGAAATCTGAATCATAACACAACCAATAACTAAAGCTGGGTTCTTTGAATTTGCATCATCTAATCAACATTTTCGGTCCACACAGCGAGCGGAGAGTCACGGTGCAGTGGAGATCATCTCTCACTGGCACCCCAACCTCACTATCAACATGGTGGATGATCACACAGCCTGGGTGAAGGGCTCTGTCCCTCCTCCCTTAGACCAACGTGAGTTTTACCAAAGCCTATCAAAGGAGGGTGGGAAAGAGAGAGATCTAGATAGATAGATAGATAGATAGATAGATAGCTAGAGCACTTATTCTTCAATGTACAAATGTATTTATTTATTCACATTTTATAAAGTAATTGTATATTATAAAAAAATACTACCATACTGAAAAGACTACTTCTTGATAAGCTCTAGTAGCTGTAGAACTTTAGTACAAGCTTTAGTACTCATTGTACTACCCATGCCACTTTCAGATGTGAAGTTTGATGCAGTGAGCGGCGACTACTACCCCATCGTCTACTTTAACGACTACTGGAACCTCCAGAAGGACTATTACCCCATCAACGACAGTCTGAGCACGCTGCCCCTGCGCCTGTCCTACTGCCCACTCTCGCTGTGGCGCTGGCAGCTCTACGCCGCCCAGAACGCCCGCTCTCCCTGGAACTTCCTGCCAGAAGACACCTACGAGCAGTCGGACGAGGATCAGGACTCTGTGAAGGTGAGCAGGACAGAGTGGGTCACAGAGCGGGAGAAGAAAATGGAAAGAAGAAAGGCATCAGGTGTCTGTGTGACATTTGTTAACATTTTATTTATACTATTAAGAGATTTGTTTTGATTGTTTCTTTAGGTGGCTCTGCTGGAAACGAACCCATACCTTTTGGGTCTGACCATTGTCGTATCCATTGTGCACAGTATTTTCGAGTTCCTGGCCTTCAAAAATGGTTAGGCTCTGTGTTTTTCTCCTCTCACTGCCTCTTTAGTGCTGTTTGTCTATTGTGCAATGCAGTTTACCACCAACTTTGCTTTTATGTCAACTTTTATTTTTGTTAGATTTCCCAGGGAACATTAGCTTATTTTCATTGTTCAAAGAGCATACATTTTTGGGGGGAAAACCCTGCTAAATGTATGCTTTTCTCCAGACATCCAGTTTTGGAACAGTCGCCAGTCTCTGGAGGGGCTGTCCGTGCGCTCCATCATCTTCGGGGTGTTCCAGTCGCTAGTGGTGCTGCTCTACATCCTTGACAACGAGACCAACTTTGTGGTTCAGGTCAGCGTCTTCATCGGCCTGCTCATCGACTTCTGGAAGATCACCAAAGTCATGGACGTCAAAGTGAGTCACAGGAGGAGCAAGTTCTTTCCATGGACTTACTTTTCATTTAAGCTTGTGCGCTACTCGACAAAGTAACATCAATTAAATTTATTTATATTGCCATGTCACTGTAACTGTAAAGTGATGTTTTGATTTTGAAACTAAAGTTGCACTACCCTTTGTTTTTTTTGTTTTTTTTACTTAGTTTGACAGAGAGAACAAAATAGCTGGAGTGATCCCAAGATTAGTATTCAAAGACAAGTCCACCTATGTCCAGTCCTCAACCAAAATCTACGACGACGTAAGTCCCATGCAGTTGACAATCCAAACTTTTCCCATGCCATGAAGTGACTTGTTATAATGGTAATACTAACCATTCCCTCTGTCTCCCGTCTGTAGATGGCCTTTAGGTACCTGTCGTGGCTGCTTTACCCGCTGTTCGGATGCTATGCCATCTACAGCTTGTTGTACGTAGAGCACAAAGGCTGGTATTCATTTGTACTCAGCATGCTCTACGGCTTCTTGTTAACCTTTGGTAAGTCACACTCTGGTAATGTTATTTCATTCCCAAAGGGCGTGTATTTAAGGCCTAATGGAGATCTCCATTTCATTTTCATATATATATATATAGTGTGTGTGTGTGTGTGTGTGTGTGTGTGTGTGTATATATATATATATGTATGTGTGTGTGTGTGTGTGTGTGTGTGTGTGTGTGTGTGTGTGTGTGTGTGTATATATATATATATTTTTTTTTACAACTGATCTGGCCCCAAGAGGCATGATATAGATCTTTCTCCATCCCTGTTGACACGTTGTATCCAAACAGTGTCTGTGCCTATGCATTCATGTAGTGGTTATTGACAATAGGTTATCCCAATCAATAGTCTTGTATTAATGCTTAGGTTGCATGTTTCGCCACCCCCAACCCCACCCCCCCCCCCACAGTTGGTAATTTCACCAAGGGAATTCATCTGCCTTTTGATTGGCTTAGGTTTTATCACGATGACACCACAGTTGTTCATCAACTATAAGATGAAGTCTGTGGCCCACCTCCCGTGGAGGATGCTCACCTACAAGGCACTCAACACCTTCATTGATGATCTGTTTGCGTTCGTCATCAAAATGCCCATGATGTACAGGATAGGATGCCTCCGAGATGGTACGTTTCTGGTCTCAAATCCTGCACTTTTAAGTCATCTCAGTATCGAATTTTGTGTAAATTCTCAGAGCCCGTATTATATTAGAGTATTTGTACCAGATCAAGAAAATCCTCATGATGGGAAGCTCACTTTGTCAATACGTTACTGAATCTGTCTCACTTTACGTTGTTCAATTTCTCTCTTTCTGCTCCTCACACAGATGTAGTATTCTTCGTCTATCTGTACCAGCGTTGGGTCTACAGGGTGGATCCCAACAGGGTCAACGAGTTTGGCACCAGTGGAGCAGACCCTAAACTTGCAGCGCAGGGCGACATCGCCTCTACCTCGGCCGAAACTCCAGCCATCACAGACACACCAGATGGGGATAAAGATAATACAGTAGAGGAGGAGTCTAAGAAGATGAAGTAACAAAGACCAACCTCATGACCACCTCCAAAGCCCTTACTCCTGGGGCGAGGAGGACTTGTGGAGACCAGGCAGAATCGAATGTCCTTTTTGCCAGTGAAGGGAGTCATTGTTATTCTGTCATGGATACCGCTATGAAAATCTCAGTTCAACTCTCCCTCTGATTTCTGTGTGGGAATCCGCAGTGACTCGTATTTAATGTAATACTTAAATTTTTATTTCTCAACCCCCCCATTCCCCCTCCCCCGCATTTCTCGTTTTGCAATTCAAGTGTGGTAAACCAAATGTGATGTACTGTATTCTATATAATTTGAGTGAGTGAGATGGTTTTGTTGTTGAAATGAGGGGAGGAGGGTGATTGCAGTACCACTACTTCATATCTGTGTTTTATAAAGTACAGGGAACGAAAAGAAGTCAAGTGCAGCTTTGCTGTTGCTTCTTGGTAGGTTCTTTTCTCTTCATTCCATCCGAGCGCTGTGTAGTGGGTTACCTGAAAACTGTTGATTAGGGCAGTAGGAAACTGGAAGGGTCTTGAGCCAAGATGGCAGGGTGTATGGAACCAAGATTGACGACCCTGTCTGAACACTACCGCGACTGACAGTGAATACTACCCTCAATTTTAAATGAAATGGTTGATGTTCCAAACTTGAACAAAAAAAATTAAATAACAGCCTTGTAGGTATTAATCTAAATATATTAATATTGTTGATAATGATAACTAGATTTTTTTTTCAGTCGATTACATTTTTTTTAATGTCCTGAAACTGTACAGAATCTCAGCTTGTAATGTTAATAACACTGATGTCAAACTGTCAAGCAATAGCTGTTTTGAAAGTCATTTTTTCCCCTGATTTCAGATTTTTTTTAATTTATTGTTCATTCACACTCCAAGCAAGACCACCTTGACAAGCACTGAGCAGTCACGTTTATTTGATGGTTACAAAGTTACTTCTGATTATATTTTGGATGCGGTGAACTTAATCGATAGGGTTTCATGTTAGTAATAATAACATTTTGAACGCTCATGTTTATAGTAAAGCATAAGTGCAATTTAAATATCATGCACAACTTGTTGTTCATTCCCAATTAACAAGTTAAGCATCAAATACTTTCTTTTCAAATTATAAAATAATAATTTTTTTAAGTTTTAATTGTTACCGCACACATATTGCAATGGAGAAGATTGGGAATAATTTAGCCAACCAATGACAGTCCCACTGTGCAGGTCTACTATTTTTGTTGCTTTTTTACAGCTCCTACGTGTTAGAACTAACTAGACTTACGTGGGAAAGTGATTAAAAGTGAAATATAAACTGCATGTTGCATTTATAGGAAAATATATAAAGATGCGACAGATCCAGTTACCAATTTTGACAGTTTCCTCTAAATGGGTGATGTTTCGCTTTTCTTTTCCCGATTACTCATTATTAGCCCAATAGATGGCGCAATAGGGCAGCTACATGAGGCATGTCTAACCTAAAATAATCTTCCTGGATCCGAATTTTTAGCTGTAAGAAAATATATAAAAATAAATATATTAAAAATAATATATTTATATTATATTGCTAAAGCGCGAGATTTGTTGTAATATTATTTTGTGTTTACGACTAAGTTTCTTGTCATGTGCGCCGCCTGCATGATGCAAGCAAGAGAAATCGAGCATGCGACTAGCAAGTGAATATTTCCAAAACATTTACACTCAGACATTAGCCTAGTTAAGAATCTGCTTATATAATTGGACATGCAGCTTTAGTGTAAATATGAATATTGAGACGTTCTAATTCAAGCAAAGTTTGCTAGTCTGATTCAAGGTTTACAAACAACATAGTTACCGCCCATATAGCCTTGGGGGGGTTTCCCGGTTGATGACGTAAGGGTATTTCCACCCACTTCAACCACCAGCCAGTAAAATAACTCCCAACAACTGCGGAACTGTATACGTGCGGCTGCGCATTAAAGTAGTCCTGAAGTTAAACGCATACACAACGCGTGAGTCAACGTTCATTCGGTTCTCTAACAGCGGCAGCTCCTGGAGATAACTTAGTAAAGCGATCACCAGCATAAACGAAATACATTTTTCGATTGAAAAAGAATAACGAGGAATTAATCACTACCATGTAATGCTGGAATAGAACTGCGAAAGTTTGCAAATAAATAGATTACTACGCGTTCGAGCCTTTGACCAAAAGGACAACTTTCATACGATGAGAAACATGAGTGTTCACAACGGTACAAGTAAGTTTTTGTTGACTAGTTGACTAAATCCCACAATGTCCTCTTCTACTGTTCTTACGATCACGTTTTAACTGTTTGGCTAGTGACAGCTGTCTGTTTTAAGGCCAACGCCCTCCAAGATCTGCCTAAATACTACGCCAGACTTTCTCACATGCATTTACATCGTCACATCAGTTGATATGACTTGCTAATGTAGTAGCTTACAATTTTCTCATTCTTTGAGTTGGTAAAAAGCAACCTAACCTTAATTAACATGCTTTGTCTGTTCCACAGCCATCGACCTGGGAGATTTAGGTGAGTGATATTTATCAGACATAAACATAATTTGTCAGCTCCCACCTTCCATCACTACACGTGCTGTCTCACCATTATTCTACTGCGCTGGTCCATGTAGTGGTTTACCTCTTTAACCGCCGCCTCTCCTGTCCTCAGACATAATCCAAGAGGTCATAACCGAGGACAGAGGTTGGTGTCAGAACCCGTCTAGTTACAACCTGCCTGGACCAGCCCCTCCACCACAGGATCTCCTCCAGAACCAAAACCAGAATCACAGGATGCCCAGACAGAACGCAGCTGCCTCCTCCCCTGTGCTGGTTGCTAGGGGCACGGCCTCAAGAGTGAGTAGTACGACTGAAATGTATAATAAGCTTTTATATTTAATTCATGGTAAAGAAACAACAAACAACAAGAAAAACAATCATTCCAAACAGTAGACCAGAAGGGTTTCATCGACGCATAGAGACCGTTACTAATCATCTGAGTGGAAAACACTATTCCTTTGGGGTCATAGGTGTTGCAACGATTTGCTAAAGGCATGGTTTTCTCATAAACCCTCTCATTAACTGTTCCAGGAAACCCTGTTGATGGGAATCCTACATTGTTGCTTTGTTGGAATTATTTCATATACAGACCTTATTTTTTAAAGGCCTTGTGGTTGCTATAAAGATGTTAATGAATGCCTCAGTAGTCGTAGCAACTGATGTTTTGGCCTCAGTGTCTACCTGTTGTGTTGCCATTGTTTTGCTGTAGTCGGTAGATGCAGGCTAGCCAGGTGCTGTACTGTAAATCACGTGATGGGAGACTGGCTAGGATCAGGTTGATCTGTTGTTGTAATCTGATCAGGGAAGTCATTCCATGTGCGACCAACGCTTACCATAGGGAATCCAAGTGGTGGGAACAAAACCGTGTTTCCCAATAACGCAGTATATATATATATATAAAAAAAAAAAAATTCTTCATACAGTGTGTAAAATGTAACATATTTTGATTTGTTCAAAAATATCGAGTACATTTTGTTTTAAGATGGCGTGGTGTGTTCAGAACAACAATAGATAATAAAATATTTTACATTGTCTACCAGTCAATGAGGCATGCTTTTGAGTGCACTACTGGACACACCCCTTCTCTATGTTTTTGCATGTTTAAGGAAGTTGCCAGAGAGGGAAAAAAGGGGGCAGGGTGGGATGACTCTGAAAAAGCAAGTAATATGATTCCTACTTTCGCTTTGCCCTTTCTTCCTTCCTCTCTCCCAACCCTCTTAAGGGTGAAGGGTTACATTCTTTGTGTGTTCTGTTTTCCGATTGGTCGAACCACTCTTGGTTTGGTGTACTTCCTCTACACGTTAGTTTTGGCTCAGACCCTAAAGCTTTTGTTTTAGCTCCTTTCATGCTTGCTGACTAACACACCCACACATAGAAAACACAATAGCAATACGGCTAAACGCAAAACGCATGCTCTCAGACAGCAGCAGCAGCTCAGCATTGCTAGCTGGAATAAGTTCTTAAGCAACTTCCTAGAAGAAGAGGAGGACTGCAGCGCTAGCTACAAGGCGGTCAATATCTTCTCCTTTGTTCAGTTTTTTATATATTTGTTTAGTTTTTAGACTTCAAGCGGGAGTTTAGTTACTAGTTCTGTATGGAGGCATAGCTTTGCTTCTATGTATTATTAATTTGCTATGCTACTTAGGCCATTAGTTTGTGTTTGCAGTGAATACTAGGCTTGAGTAAGCTGCACCGTATGGACTGATAGTGAGAGAGGAAAAAGGAGGGTTTATGAAGACTGAGAAAGAGTAAGGTAGTGAGAGATTGATGTTATTAGATAGAGGTGTTTTGAGTCCAATTAAAGAAGCTGGAGGCCTGTGTTTTAAATCATAGCGGTTGAGATGATAGTGCAAAGGTTACATGTGATCTCAAATGAGAACATGGCACCTTGATAGGATATATGTTGTTTATATCTTTGCATTTGTAAAGCCATATGATCGTTTGATCAGTCAAAAATATTCTCACTGTATTTCTGTCACTGTTGATGTGTTATACCCAAAATGGTTGTTTTGAATGGATTTTACTACTTTCAGTTTCTTAGTGTATTTGCAGCACCGATGTAACAGGTGGTCAGTGTAATTTCTTGGGTCATTACTTGTATCTGGCAATTCTTGGTTTATCAGACATGCTCTTTCTTTGTTGAATCAGCACTAAACCATAACTTGTATAGTTATAGTTGAATCATAGTTTTTGCCGTTGCTCCAGGGAAAGAGTTGCCAAGAGCTGAGGAGAACACAAGTCTATTCCTACTGAATTGGGTCTGAACGTTATTATATCTAATAACAAGCATATGTCGCGTCTCTCCTTGCAGCCGCCTTGCTCGTTCCCTCAACCCCAGCAGCCTCGGCATAGCACATCGAGCGCCAGGAACATGGCGTCCCCCATCTCTGACCGAGGAGACAGCGGCACGGCTCCAGCCCGACGAGGCCGTGGAGGAGCCGCCGCCTCAGGGACCCCCAGGGCCTCCGCGGGTCCCCTGTCCCAGGCTCCCCCGACAGACACCGAACTGCTGGAGCTCATCCTGGAGAAACCCAAGCTGGTCGTGACCGAGGAGCCCAAGGAGAGAGGGATGAGGTTCCGCTACGAGTGTGAGGGCCGCTCAGCGGGAAGCATCCTGGGAGCGTCCAGCACAGAGACCAAGAAGACACTGCCTGCCATACAGGTACTGCTCCAACCTGCTGCATTGACAGGTCCCTGTAATGGATCAAGTCACACCACAGATGTATTGTAGGTTTCTTTCTTGTTAGTTACACATACACTGTATATTTTGGATAAAGTTACGTGCATAGAAAGAGTTCAAGGAATGCACCATATATATCCCGGACAAGGGGTTTTCTATAAAGCTTTTTATACGTTGAAAATATAGTTTCAAGTGGTGTGTGGGGTGGGTGGATGTTGTGGAGGGTTGAACTTGAAATAGAAAGTCCCCTGAAATCCGCAGCTTTTATATTGTGGTCAAAATCAGGGGTTTATCCCTAGCCCATATGCACATAGAAACCACAAAATTACTTGATAAACATGACAGAAATATGGGTAAGGCTGTCTCAAGGAAGTCCTAACAAGGTGTGACAGTTGGAAAGGAGTGGCACTCCTTTTTTGACCCAGAAAACTTGTCTTACAGTTCAAATGATACTCTTTGTTGCCTTTGAGTGAAGGATGAATCGTTGTTTAATTAATGGTTTGTCTTTCTTCCCCTCTTTCTTTGCTCTTCGACCCTATCTTTCTTTTGTTAAATACTCTCTTTCCCTTATACTTTTTTGACACTTTCAATCTCTTTTTCTTTCACACGCCTTCTTTCAGCTCCAAGGTCCTGTTGAGAACATCAAAACGGTGACCGTCACCGTTTCCTTGGTGACCAAGGACTTCCCTCACCGACCCCACCCCCATTGCCTTGTGGGTAAAGACTGCACTGAGGGTTCAGGAATCTGCGTGGTCAGCTTGAAGCCACAAAATGACAGATGCCACAGGTACATTTTGCTCTCTGTAGGACTCCATCAGGTCAAGTTCAAGTTTTTTACTCCCAAAAGCTCCTATTGTCTCTCTCTGCATTGTTTGCACTTTGAACTCTTACCAGGAGCTCACTTACTATGTGAACAAAGAGATTTCCCTGCTTCATTTATTGTTAGTTGTCAATGTTTACAATCCTGGCTGAAACTACAAGAGTCGTCTTTGTGTGCCTGTGTGCTTTATAGCTTTAGTAACCTCGGTATCCAGTGTGTGAGGCGGAAGGAGCTGGATGCCTCACTGAAGAAAAGGCGCAGTCAGAACATCGACCCGTTTAAAAGTAGGCATAGTCACCTTGCATTCACTGTGTCGGTCTTCTTTATCGTTTTATATATCCTTATGTTACCCATATGTCGACCCAATGCAGATAGTGAAACGTTTACCATGTTTAGTATAAACAGCACATTAACTCTGGCCTCATTAGAGCCTCCTTAGTGCTTCACTAAGCGTCCATTCGTCCATACGTTGAGTGTTTCTGACCGACGTGGTGGTGTGTGTCGTCTGCTTCCTGTGTCCCCCAGCTGGCCACTCGAAGAGCATCGAGGACATGGACATGAACGCAGTGCGTCTGTGCTTCCAGTGTGAGCTGGAGTGGGAGGACGGACGGAAAGACTCTCTCAACCCTGTGCTCTCCAATCCGGTCTACGACAAGAGTACGAGCGCCGCAACAACGGCACGACACACACAGACATCGCTGTAATTCACCACTGCCATGTAAATTAAAATGTACTTCCTGCCTGAATGGTGTACCAGGTGCTTACTGTCTTTGTTTTTTTTCTGTGCATGTGTGCGTGTGTTTTTGAAGAGGCCACAACCACATCAGAGTTGAAGATAAATCGTCTGAACGTCGTCAAGGGCCCGTGCACTGGCAAGACAGAGATCTACATGCTGTGTGACAAAGTGCAGAAAGGTAGGAAGCGTGCTTTGACACTAGACTCAGCCGAGTTAGATCTCACACACACACACACACACACACACACACAAAAGAGGAAGCAAAAGGTTTATGTAACTATGAAACGTGAACGCATTCAACGAGGCGCTTTGTATTAACCGTTAACTTCACATTGCTTCCGGCCATTATTTGTGTCATGCCATGTTGTACTCCGTCTGCGTTCAGTAACGGAAATCCTATTTTTCTTTTGTATACTTCTAGTTTTATTATTTTTGGATAGCAAGCTCACGGGAACGTTTGCCTTTTTCTGCCTCTGTATAGGATTGTGCTTTTTTATCTGAATACCCATCCTTGTTTTTTGTGTTTGCATGTGTTGCTTGGCGTTCCACGTAGACGATATTGACATCGTGTTCAAGCTGGGGTCGTGGGAGGCCAAGGCGGAGTTTGCCCAGACGGACGTCCACCGGCAGATCGCCATCGTATTCAAGAGCCCGCCGTACGAGGAGCAGAACATCACGGAGGAGGTGGAGGTCAGCGTCTCCCTGAGGCGCCACTCGGACCACATGGACAGCGAGCCCGTCTCCTTCACCTACCTGCCTCCCAATCCAGGTGAGAGGGACCCCCACCAGTCCACTGTGGGAACAGGGAGGGAGATAGGAGAGTGTCCTTTGACTACAGAGTGCCAGGTCGTGAGGATTATCAACTTTGGATGGGGTTAGATTGGAAGAAGGAAGCAGTGGTAAATCAACATACGTTTATGAAAATGAACCTTCAAAAAAAAAAAATAATAATAATTTCTGTTCTTATGAATCACGTTGGATTATATATCACTGTAGAGGACCAGTGCATTAAAGCCTTTTGTTTGCTGACTCATTTTATTTCAGATCCGTATGAAGTGAAGAGGAAGAGAAAGATCAAGACAGACATCAGTTTAACGGACCGGTCCTGTGTAGCAGGTTTGGAGTTTGCTTCTTTTGGTCTCATCAGTTATTGCTCGCTTTATTGGGCAGATAGTTGGGCCGTGAAACCAATAGCTTTTGATTTGTTCTTCCTCCGCCGCAGCTCAGAGTGTGGCTCTGGCAGAGCCCTCTCCAGCGCAGTCCTTCGAGCCGTTCCTCATGGACATGCCCGCGATAGAGAGCCGGCTGCCCCTAGCTGAGGTTATCCCTGCTGCCCACCCTGAGGCACCCTCCTGTCCTGCACCCGCTCAACCGGGATGCTCCGCCATGGCGGAGTTCAACTACAGCAATCTCCCCAACCAGAGCTACGATCCAGACGAGCTGATGCTCCTGAGTCAGATCATAGAGAATGACCCTTCCATGTTCACCTTGCTTCAAGACCCCAGTCTAATGCACGTCTACGGCCAAGGGCTCAACACCAGCTTCACTAACGTGGAGGAGAACTTTGTTTTGCCGGGGCAGGACTTTGGTGTGTACAGCGACCTGCAGTTCAACCAGTTGGTCAACGAGAGCCAGCCTCCACTGGCCCCAGAGGTTAACCAGCCACACGTGCAGCTGGTGAAAATGGAGGAAGTGGAGGAGCCATAAGGGAAGAACAGACATTAGACTGCTTTAACTGACAGTGTGAATGAACCCTTCTCATGTGTGACTCAGACCCTCAATAGACTGTGACATAGTATGGATTACTTCGCAACGAGAAAACCCCGACCCCCGTAAACTATTGACTTGGACTTTGGATACATATTTCAATGAGTCAATGGGAACTAGTTACACTGTCTGTTCATGGAGGGCTCGCTGGACGAGCCTTTTAAACGATGGGCAACCTAAAACCACCAGAGAAGGCCTATACCGTCCTAGTTGTGCTGCTAACGTTAAGACATTGATTCAGCATGTATATAGCATGTAGCTGAGGCAAAGTGTGCGGAACCGTGGATGGTATGGACACTATATATTCCCATGTGAGTGGTACCAGAATAGCTTTTATCTGTTTGTCAAATACAGTTCATTGGCAACTACAGTTCATTAATAGCTATGTCAGTAGGGTAAGTACATACCTTTTTGATTTATTTGCAAGGCACTCTTTGTAAATAAGAATATGTTCTTCATTTACCAGCCTGGTTAAATAAAAAATAAATAAATAAAGGTTTTTACTAAAAACTACTGCATTTTTAAGTCAAATATGGGGCCAATTATTAAAAAAAGAATTACTTTGATGTATAGCTTTCAAAATTACATGTTACTTGTTCTATCATAGAGGATTGTTTGAGAAGAAACCATCATATTTAACTGATACGTGTCTTTTGCCATTATCTATGATCTTGTACTGTGGTTTGACAAGTGATTTTCATTGTTGGTAGCACTTATTAAATTTTAATGTTTATTTCAAACTCGGTCTTGTTCATTGTAGTATTGTGATTGTTGAAATTACTATTTTGAAGAAAAATAAGGAGTTAAAATGTATAATTCTCTCAATGTGTTTGGTGAAGGGCGCTTCTTGTGTTGTATGGGCGTACTCCCTCTTCACATGCCTGTACTAGTTGACAGTCATTCACAGATGGATGGAAAAAGATGTATCATGGGAAGATCGATGGACTAGATGGGAAAAAGGAAGAATGGATTTTCGTCAGGGATAACCGGTAGCAAAATTACCTTGTCATGGTTGTGATAGTTCGGTCTATTCTTAGTTTTCGTGGTTACCGTCTAGAGGTCAACCCATACACACATGTTCAACACTTTACTATTAGCCTACTCCTATTAAACCTAGTTAACCTTAATAATGCTTTCAAACTTACACTAATATGGCTGATCTTAATTTTTGTAACGTTTATGTAAAAAAAACAGCATCCAGAGCTGCATGTTTGAGGAGTCTTTGCTCGAGACCATGTGGCTTTAGCTTAACATTAGTTGCTTACATCCCCAGCATGTGATTAACAGAGAGGAACAAGACATTTTATTCTCAGCTGGTATACATCATGTGTCCATGGACAGTGACTCATTACTTTGATCTTTATCTTTGTTACTGTTTTATTTTGTAACTGAAGAAAATGGTTTGAGTAAATCACACACAGAGATTTTGTTCTAAGCCAATTGCTCCATGGGACAACATAGACACGTTTAAGTCCTGGACATGGCTGTCCTGTTTATCTGATAACCCCGTTGCCAAAAATGATCCTTATAATAATGTTCCTTTTATGGACACACCTACAATCACAGAGTCTACAGATGAAGTTTGGTCAGTCATAAAGATAATATAAAACATTCTTTGGAAACTCGGGAGGGCATCATGTTTCCAAACACGTATGCCTGCTGGGCACTGACTCATTTCCAGTGAATCACATCACTGCAGTAACATCCTACAAACATCTTTTCTGCCAGATAAAGTTTTGCCAAAGCCAAAAAAGTCCCATACTATGTATACAGTACAAATATTTAGGTTGAATGTTTTACATGAGAAAGCCTGTATATTTGATTAGTGCTTGTCTGTCAGTTTGATGGCGCAGGTGCTATCTCTCTTTCCACTGTTGACCAACACTGGAAATAGCATGGCTGAGAGCCACTGGGAAACTACACACTGGGCAGGGTGCCAGAAGTCTCGTACATACACACACACACACAAGCACAGATGGACATGCGATCCTGTGATCTGACAACACCAATCTTGTTCGAGCATGTACCAATCTTTAACTATGGCTCGACATCGCAACCTCCTATTATAAGGACAGGAACTAAAGGCTCTAAAATATATAAAAACATTAAATAGTGTGTCTACTCTCTTTTCCTATTGGTTGGTGCGATTATCTATATGTTTTACACTCCTTTTCCAGTAGAGCAACCTAAAAGATTTAAAAACATCTCATAAGCGAAGTTAATAGTATCTGTTAGTAAGGTACTTGGAGCTAATGACCAGGCGACCTGAAGGATAAGACAAGATAATGCATTGCATCTGGTCTAGGGATGACTCAGCTGTTAGTAGCTTCACCATTTTAAATCTAACTGAAATCTCTATTACTCTCTGGACCTTTGCATGCTATATGAAGTCACACAGCTGTGGTCACAAATCGTTAACAGGGACTTTTAAATTAAATTGTCCAGTTAAAACAAAAATAACCAATAATTCTACTGATCTTAGAATTTTTGTAGAATCTATTAATAGTATAGCGAACATCATTTGTCAGATAACCTTAGACTCTCTCTGCAGCTAGAAGTGGAAAACAATTGTAACCAATCTTGACTTGATTTATCAGCGTGCACCTTACATAATTAAAATGGCAAGCATTTTGTTTGTGGTTTCTTAGGGGAAATCTCACCTCCTAGTCTAATTTCTAGTGGAAATATTTAGACACCAACACCCAATCTGTTCAAACATTCCATTAAACAACCTGGTTATATGAACCTAACAATAAAGTAAAGATAAGATTGACAGTATTCTTAGATCACAACTGACCCTTATGATAAGTTGTTTTTTAACTAAAAACTACTCTACGTTTAAAACAAGAAATCAAAATGTTTAGTTCCAAAGCCGATTTAACAGGCCATCATGCTCATAACAAAGAAATATTATATTATGTGTCTTCAAAACTTGGTAGTTTGGTAGCAACCAGCCATGTGAGGCTGGTGATTTAAGAGTACCAGAGGACTCATCTTTTCCATAAGCTTACACAAAAGCAAAAGGAGGGGTAATTCCAAACGTATAGACCATCAAGCAGTCTATCTATATAAGGTAAGACTTAAGTTGTATGCTATTCAGGACTGTTTCCAGTTGCTAGGCTACTCTGCCCACGGGAGTCCCCAAACTGATAGGGAATCCCCATTGTTTGAGCACTGTAACCATAAATGTAGGTTGACAAGTGCTGGAGCTCTGTTGAAAGTGAAAGCATCCACGATACCACAATGTTTACGGTCTTC
Organism: Galaxias olidus; assembly: GCA_026901105.3. Lineage (NCBI taxonomy): Eukaryota > Metazoa > Chordata > Actinopteri > Galaxiiformes > Galaxiidae > Galaxias > Galaxias olidus. The sequence goes on along the minus strand of JAPMUY010002453.1, from coordinate 112,390 downwards.
CAAATTAGCTTGCTTTCTGTTGGCAGATTTGGTACCTTATAAGGCCTAGTTTGTAGTAGAAAATGCAAACATTCATATAATGCAACATTCTTTCAAATTAATAGTTTTACATAGAACTTACTTATAAGACTACACATGTGCATAAATATACAAACATCAGGGCACAAACTAAAAGATCACTAAGATTCTATGGCAGCTTACAATGAACAATTAACCAGCAAATTAACTCATCTCTAAAGTGGTGTTTCTAGTCAGAAAAGTAAGAAACTAAATAAAAAAACAGGAATATTTAATGGTATGAACCACAACTTGAACAAAGCTCCAGACATGTTCACATCAGAAGTTTAGGTGTATATACAGGAAAAAGTCAATATATTCTATTCAGGTGTCAACACACTTACTTCAGAGAAACAATAGGCCCTTAATTAATAAATGGAGCTCTGCGATGTTGTCAGCCATATCACTTCCCCTGCTTGTCACTGATAACAGGAAGTGAACTCTGAGAACTCAGCAACTGGTTTTAATGGGTCCATTAACCACTAACGTGGTACTTCATCCATTAAAGATATGTCACATGTACAGACCAGGATAGTTCTGTCTATTAGTGGTGTAAGAAATCCTTTCAGCTCAGTTTTTTTCTCTCTGTCCTTTACTTAGAAATGTTGCATCATGAACATGATGGTCGGTGTCCTCACTTCTTCTCCACCAGCTGGGGCTCAGAGAGTTTCTGTATGGTCAGCTCCTTCACCAAGTTATCAACACAGCTCTTAAACAAAGGCTCTGGCTCCTGAGGAGAACAGACACAACACAACACCAATGTGTAAGCAACTGTTTTTGACGGAATATATCAAACATGTTGTAACAAGAAACTGATAGAACTCAATTTACTTATTTAAATTGTCTACAGCGTTAAAGTAAAAATAAAATATCAAAAAATACGTAGGGTATTAAAGTAATGTGGCGTGGTATTCATGAGTGCAACAGGCATCAAATCTTTTTGTAATGCTTTTAGCCTACTTTTTAAACCTATACGGTGTGTCTGTGTGTACATCAGACATGGTTACCTTGTGCTCCAGCTGTCTCTGTTTCTCCACGGCCTCCTCTAGACTCAGACCCACCCACTCAGCCTCCTCTGCTGGAATCTTAAAGTGCTGCTTTGGTCAAGGATAAACACATCAAGAAAATGACAGAGAAAAAGGATCAACACACAAAACTTGATCAATACTGAAAGATTAAAGTGTAGTGGTTTTTATTGTTTAGCTAATGTTCCTATTCATATCCACAACACTGATGAAATCAAATTATATTTATTTGTAAACAATGAAGAATTCGAGTTAACTGAGGCAAGACAAGATGTCAACAGTACATTAGTTCAATGTAACACAGTGTCTGTGCCTAATGAAAAAATAATTAAGTGTTAACTATTAATATTACCTTCAAATGCATGCACTCACTAAAAACTTAAAGATTTATTGTTTTGTGGGAAAAACTTTACAACCAACCTTGTACTTGGCATATACTTTCTCCCTCTTGACAGGGTCGTCAGGGTAAAGCTGTGTGTCCTTGTTAGCCAAACGAAGCAGCAAAGCCCTCCTCAGATCCATTCCTAATTTAGAGTTCAAATCTTCCTTGGGCGTCTACACGACAGATAAGAAGGTACAAGCTGAGCGGTGAAGTTTCCCTAAGGACGACAGTTTCGATGACACAACTCACTGAATGCTTATTTTAAACCCTTGCACACAGAGAGACTGCTGTAGATGACCACTGTTAAGACTTCCTTCTTACTCTCACCTTGAGGATGTAGAAGTCAAACCCATAGGCAGCATCTATGAGGTCCAGGGTGCGTGCTGTGACTGGGATGGTGAACTTGTGGTCGAGGATCTCACTGTACAGCTCTCTGTTAAACAGCTGGGGCTTCCACACGCTCTTTAGACGGGTGGAAAGCTGAGAACACAGAGACAGAGTGGAAGAAAGGCTTGTATTGGGACATAACACATTATAGTACATGGTTTTATTGCAAACAAAATGGCCAACCAGATACACACATATATATATATATATATATATATATATATATATATATATATATATATATATATACCTGTCAAATACACATTATAAGCTCGGAGTAGAATAGTTAAAAGACACATACACCACTAGAGGAATATTATATAAAATATATGTTACTTTGTGTTCATTTCACTACTAGGCAACTAACTGTCGCTCTGTTTTTTGTGCTCTGTAAAACAAAGTTACACTACTTAGTTATAGGAATGACTGAATTCATCACTACAATATGTGGGTATGAGTCTGGGAATAAGTTGGTAAAGTAAAACAAGTCTTAATCCTTATAACGTGGATGACTCACTTTGTCATTTTTAGCATATCTGAAGCCTCTTATCCAGCCCTCTCCTCCCCACAGGCCATCCTGCGACTCAGGGGGAAAGTAAAGAGGGATGGGGACGTCTTGCACCCGTTCCTTGAGCCCAGTTTTGGGATTAGCTCTGTATTTGACTCCCAGGGGCTTAAAATGGACAGGGGTCGGTTCCCTGGTTTGCTCCAGAGAGCGGAGGTAGTGTTTAGGGAGACGAGCATAGATGCCCTGCTTCAGTTTCAGGGCCTCCCAGATTTTCGGGGGATATTTGTGGAGAGGCATGTCAAATATTGTCAATTCAAATGTACTTCTACCTGTGATGTGAATGGAGGACACAGCACATTAGAAAAAAATATAAACTAATTAATTTCATTGTCTTTAGCTTCAAAGTTCACATATACTACTCGAACGGTGACATATAACTTCGCTGTAGTTACATATCTTAAATGGATGGATGTCTTGCTACACGAGTGAAAGATGATTTGCGGTAACTGTTAGGCGTACCATTAAAACACAGGGCTACAGACTAACATTTTACACTGGTGACAGTTTTTCAGTTTGTGGCAGTAGCACAAGTGCTAACTATCAGAGTATCAATGCACGCTAGATCAGCTAGCCAATGTTAGCTAGGCTGTCCTGGCTACGATTGTATGTTTGTAATAAGAAAAACACATTTCAAAGTTTGTTGTTTGTGTATAATATTATAATGACACAATTAAAGCTGGATCTTACCAAATAATCTGACAAACAGGTTATTCAATCAATTAAAGACGGCATTTCCTTCCCACGTTAACTAAACAGCTACATTTACCAAGGGCATGGACAGCACTGGGGCCACACACGGTTGTTTCCGCAGTTTACGCCCACTTTACGGAAAAGCTCAACTTCATTGGTTTTCGGAGTCTGCCTGTCTTGGTAAACATCCGGTCCAATCGAAACTAGGCAAGCAGATCAAAATATCAGTTTAAACTTTAGTGATACACATAACCCTCTATCAGGAACTAATGTTCTGGAATAGACGCAAAAACTAAGAAGAAGTAAAATACAAATAAGTGAGATGGTGCCTCCCATGTGTCTCAAATATTTTCTCTTGGTTACACACAAACTACATTCGGCAAAGAACAATTCCTTTGCATTCGGAGATCGCCGAGTACGCCCGAAAGGTGGAATTGAACCACTTTGCCGCTAAGCAACTACAGGTTTGAAGCCTGCACCCCGGACCACCGAGGCTCATCCGGGCACTTTCTGACGTAGCAGCGAGCTGAATTTATAAAGACTAAATGTGATACCAGTTTTATTTATGGTGAGATAAAATATCTATATTTTATATCCTGTATTGAGTTCCATTCATGCTATAATAGTATTGTTTAACATATTAAATGCGGTCATTTATTTGTTGAATAGACGAAAAGATCAATGCAGTATTGTAGAAAAATTGTTGTCCAAATTCATGCTAAACAGATCCAGCTTTATTGGTTACCTCAGGACAAGGAGGTGGAGTTTTGTAACGTCATTTTATTTCCACTTTGGTTAATAATTACAACACTTTGCAGCCTACATGACTATGCAACAATGAAACAACTGACCCCAAGGCAGTGTTAGAAAGCATGTAAACTGAGTTTCATGCAGACCAACCATGTTTAAAACAATTTTATGATAAAAAAAAAGGATGCTTTTTGCACTTTTTACACATTACAAAAAGACCAACATACTTGATTAAACAAATTTTATTCCAGCTCATTGTGAAGAAAATTGACAATGTGGGGATTGAAAGCGTGTTGTGTTGATAGGATTAATGATCAACCTTTTTGAACGAGTAGCAAAGTAGAGAAGGATATTAAACATAATAGGTGAGGCACTTTCAGCATAAAAATGCAAATATTTACATTAAATAAACACACACATTGGAATCTATAATACTGATAATATTCATTAGTGACTGGCAATTTATCTTTGGATTGGCACATTATTAATACATGTGATTGCAATACACTATATTCCATTCTAGTTTAATGACCCATTCTTTTGTGTGAAGAATGTTTGTACGTCTGCAAGCATAGGTCACTAAATTCTTTTCTCATTTTATTCATTTCACATTTTGAAAAAGAGCAATTGTCATGCAATTGCTTAATAGCCTTATCTCAGGTTTTGCTGTTTAAATATGTAAAAACAAGTGATGAAGTATAAAGGCACTTGAGAATACTCAAATCCCCCTGTTAACAATTGGCACAAATTCAATGTAGACTATGAATTCAACATTATATAATATGTGAGTTAGAAATTACAAATGGTTTTTTGTTATTTTTTATTCTTTGAATTGCCACAAATTTCAACTTCCTTTTCAAAGGAAGGTGTTTTCAATTATGAGCATCTGAGGTTCTTCCTCCATTTCGTCAGCAGATGGCGCCAGTGGTCCGCAAGTCTCTTCCACTAGCAACGAGCAGCACATCTTCCCTGCACAGGCTTTTCCACAGGCCAGACTGCAGGCCATGACAGGGGGCAGAGGGGGCACCTCTCTGTGGATCATAAGAGGGCTGATGCTGCTGTTGTTATTCAGGCTGTAGTTAGCTGTCGGAGTGGAGAGGAGAAACTCTGGCTGTACAGTGCAACAACTCACACCCTCACTCTGTAACACTTTGGTTACCGCTGACAACAGGTCGCCACACCTGGCAAAATAGAAAGAAAAATAGATATTGTCAAGCATTTCCATTTTGTTTAAACATTGCTATTCACCTTCCTGTAAGACAGCTATTAGAACACTGTGGCGGCCACCAGTGGGACATAATTCACCTCTGGACTATGTGGGCAATTAGCGCCTGTGCCTTTAAGGCAGGAGCACTGTATTTATTTTATTTATAACAGACTTTGAATGTGAAAAGATTTAGCTGAAAGATTAACCAGGGGAAAGACCTATCCAAACCCTTACCCATGCAGCTGAAACCCTGCATGGCAGTGCACATGCACGGAAGCCACTGTGCATGTTTCCGTGAGCTGCCACACGTGCAGGTCATGCACTGCTTGAACCCCGGGAACGCTGGCGATCCTGCGGCCCAGGTCAGGCACACACAGCCTAGGAGGGCTGGTCTGGAGCACCAGCAGACCATACTTGTACAACTGGGGATGGGAAGAGAATACTTTATTCAAAAAGACTAAAAAGACAATACTGTAGTTTTAGGGTCCAGTGGGGATAATCCCATTTCTTATCTCCCAATAATTTGATGTGAAACTATAGGCGCTCATTTATACAGACAAGTCCAAATATTATAAACATCAGCTGACCTGAGGTAGAGCTGTAGCCATTAGTACTATCACGGCCGCCGTGGAAAAGGCAGGGTCCAGGTAGATGAGGAGACCACATGCCCCAGGATCATAAAGGCTCTCTGGATCAGCCAGCAGCAATATCAGCCCGTTGAGGAGAGCCAAGATGGAGCACAGAAGGGTTTGAGTGAGGATGAGGATGGATGGGAGACAGGCTGGTCTCTGGCCTCTGGGCTTGGGACTGTCTGGAGGTCTGACTGGCTGAAGGGACGCTGATGTGTTGGGTACAGTCTGGTGTTCTGAATTTATCAAAAATAAAGGTTATCAAGTACAATAGTATATAATCTTCCCAAAAAATAATGTGCTACATAAATTGCTATCTAAGAGGTTGCAAACACAGCACATGGATAAGATATAATGAAATACCATGGTCTTGTACATTCTTTCCACCAAATGTCTATTGGTGGCTAAACTAGAGTTAGGTTGTTAGGATTAAAAACTGAAAAATGTATTTTCAGAGCCTCTTATAAGTCAAGGCCTAAGCAACAATAATGCACTCTAACCTGAATGTCCAAGGCAGACACTAGGCCTGGACGCCTCAGTAGAGGGGTCCTTAATGTGAGCGTTTGGTCGTTTAAAGTCCCGGCGGTCAGAGGAGTCAACAGTGACGGTAGGAGCTCTGTAACAAGCTTCTGAGGGATGACTCTGGGCCACTGGAGAATGAAACGGGAACCCCAATGGGGATGGCGATTTGTGGCCTCGATGGGGCCGAGAGTCATTGTCAGGGTCCAGAACACTGGAAGTGGCAGGGTTGCAAAGGACCATTGTTCTTTCTGGGAACGAACCATCCGGATCTGTAGGGGGTTTACAGATGTGGTTGTCAGTACACCCCTGTATGCTCTTATCATTGGTTTGCTCTGTGCCCTTGACTGTAGGGAGCGGGAGGGAGGAATGAAAAACAACAACAGATGAACTTTCTTTGAAGTGAATAACAGTTTAAAATACTTTGACAGCTAATTCTAATAAAACAATTTGAAGTGTACAGATAAAAAATAAGCTTGCAACACACCTTCTCATGTGCTACATTCCTTCTACTTGCTTCACACACAATTTCACATTTGGGAAATAAATGCTTACTGTGATGAAATAAAATGAACAAATGTTTTATGTCCATAGCTACCTTGCCCATTCAGACCCAGGTGTGGACTGCTGTTATCCTCCTCCCAGACAGCACCCGTCTTGGGACCGAACAGTTGATCCGAGCTCCAGCCCCAGCCCCAGCTCCAGCCCCAGCCCCAGCTCCAGCTCCAGCGGCCCAGTCCCAGCACTAGCAGATTGTGCAGCAGACTAAGCGTCCCCACCACCACTGCCAGCAGGGGGCGCTGTATAGGATGGGGTTGCAGAGTGTGGCTGAGGATCTCCAAGCAGACGGAGATGCAGAGAGCAGCCAGGAACAGGGCTGACATCAGGGCCCCTACAGGCCGGACCCGGAACTGACTGTAGGAGAGGCCACACGAAGGGGACAGAGGAAAGGGTGGGGATGTGCGTAAGGATGGTGGTGGCCGGGTGATGGGTGGGGGGACAGGGATGAAAGAAACAGGGAGAGGGGTGACTATTTTAAAGGACGAAGAAGACGGATGAGCTGGAGGTTGATGGGACGAGATTGGGGTTTCAGGAGAGAAACTATGGGGGGTTGTGGGAGAAGAGGGTCTCAGACATGCATGGTGGTGTTGTGTGACAGAGAAAACGTACGGAGGTTGAGTAAAAGAGATGGTAGCTTGGTTTAAGAAATCGTTTGTGGATTCACTCGCGCTAAACTGGAGGCGATGTGGACCTTTGGACGGTGTTTGTGTAGGAGTGGAGGTAAGGGGAGGGCTAGGAGGGGAGGTAGCAGGAGAGTTAAGAGGGAGACGAGTGGAGGTAGGAGTTGAGCGAACAGGTAGCCTTTGTGATGTTCCTCTCATTCTGTCGGTGCTGGGAGCCAGAGGAAGCGCCATGTGCATAAGGACGAAGAGGGTGTGGAAGCCATCCACCAGGTTGATGAGGGAGCTACAGAGACGGCTCACCACCACCTCACACACGAGCAGCAGAAAGGTGAGCAGCAACATGCACACGTGCACAGAGCTAACCATCATACCTGCATTTGGAAGAATAGTGACAACAGAATGTTGTTTTTAATTGGGGAATTTTTTTTTTTAATGTTTTACTTTTATTAATACACACACACACACACACACACACACACACACACACACACACACACACACACACACACACACACACACACACACACAATACATTCAAACATTCAGACGGAACAAGAGTATAGTCATTTAGGCTAGACTTTAAGTTATATTAGTAGGAAAAGAATATCAAAAGAATAACATCTGGATGTTCCCGGTCTGACCATTGTGACTTTATTACTACAGAAAGGGAATAAAACTATTTACACTTAACTAAATTACTGGACATATAAGAGGACAAAGCAGCAATAACAAGTCCGAGTAAGTGAAACATTATCAAGGTCCCCAATCAGTCAATCAAACAATCCATTAGTAAATTTATTACAACTTATGCTCGTGATTGACAATATGCAATAGTTTTTGCATGTGCCTTGAAATATATGCGCTGCTATTTAGACACAGTGGTGTGCATCTCTTTGGTTTCAGTGACAGCTGTAGATGTTGGTTTTGCCCCTTGCTTCCCCTCAACAATCCGGTAAAGTATCACCTGAGGCTTTAAATTAACAAGATGAAAGATTATACTTTGGAAACAATGTCATATTGAGTCTGAAAGGTGTGGTTCCCGTGGGGGATTATATATTATCATGAATATTTAAATGATTATAATACAAAAATGATTAGAAATACAACTTGTAAATCAGCCAAAGTTGACCAGAACCGAGTGAGAGGGTTGACGGTGTAATTGGCCTACCTTTGAAATGCGACGATCAAAAGAGACAAAATAAACCACGAGTAGGCTCCACTGAACAGACGGGCATCTATAAAACGTCTCCATATGGTCAAACATTCAAACTACTCCCTTGTCTCTTTCCCTCTCACCCCCCCCCCCCCCCCCCCCCTCTCTCTCTCTCTCACACACACACACACACTCTTTCTGTCACGCCCACCCAAACTAACTCGTCAGGTTCTAATCAGTGTCATGTGAGGGGACTCTTTCGTATCGTCTTAATTTATTCCCTGTTTCCATTCTATTGCTGTGAGGCACTAAAAAAGATTTTAGGCGGACAATGAAAGCACACCCATTAAATACTTCCATTCATCCAACTGTATGTAAAGAGGAGGTGATGTTAATCGAAATCAGTTTAAATCTGAATGTGTAGACATGAGAAGATTACATAACCGATTCCCACTTGAACTTTTATAATAAGTCACATGATGTCGCACAGGACTTAACACCCGGGACCAGTCTGGAGGCTGAATCACCATGTGGAATGACCACTGAGTTCTATGAATTCAGAGTTTCAATGAAAATATCTATTTTGTTCATAACCCAACAAGCATGAACTGATTATTTCTTATGAGTTACAATAGGAAAACATGTTCTACCATGAGAGTCTCGCTCTCTACTCACTCTCTCAGTTTAATCCTTGTTCCTCGGAAGTTGCATACAGAACCGAGACACTTCGTCTGCACCTCGCTCTGCCGAAGTGAGCTCCTACAAGGGCTTGATGCAGTCCACTGGACATTAAAGCCAACAGAGCAGATGAGGGTTGACACCAGAGAAAAAAGTCCCTTTGACTCTATAGCAACACTCCTGCACATTCCACGGCCCCAATCTAAGCCCAAGGGAAAACCTGGCACAGACATTTTTGGCAAATCATCACTGTATGCAAAGAATGCTCTTACATGTGGACATCGAGACACTGTAACAAAATGAAAACGATGTCAACCCGTTGGGTTTCAATCATCCCAAAATAATATTTAAAATTACTAGTATAGCTAACCAATGAAGAGTGAGGCAACTCCAAATAGATTTTTTTTTTAAAAGACAGTTCTTTCATAACAAGAAAATGTTGATGTCCTTCTTGGCTACACTGGTGACTTATTGACTGAGTCTAGCATACAAGGCTAAATTAAACTGCAGCTAGTCTGCTGATGCTGCTATTTTCCCTGGACCTAGACAAACATAACAGACCAAAAAGTAGGCGGGAGTCAGCCCCATTCTTTAATGTCTGTTAATGTTTACCATACTAGGACCCCCTACCTCCGGTTTCACTCTTTGTGCTGAGACATCAGGGCCGTTTACACAGCACAACCGTTCTGACATACAGTACATGGTCCCTCTTCCATATCCTTTGCAATGCTGTAAGTGAGCAGTGGGAACCGGAACAGACTAGTCCCGTAAAGATCGTGGAAAAATGTGAAATACGTCAATGACAGATCATCTGGCTTTCTCCCCAAACCTCTTTCTTTACACACACACACACACAACACACACATTCAAACACAAGCTCACACGTACGGACACCTGTATTTAACCACCTCTCTCTCTCACACTCACTCACACACACACACACACACACACACACACACACACACACACACACACACACACACACACACACACACACACACACACACACACACAACTCGATAGCTAAGGTTATACCAGCAGGAATTTTTACTTCTTCTTTGATACAATGTGTCAAGCTATCTAACCAAGCCTAATAGACTAGATGATGAAATGACATTTGTATACCGTAGACACACTGAGTCATAGAACGGCATGTGCTTGTTAAATGAAACACTTTAAGACGACTATAAAGCTGGTGTGGGAGTTAAAATGTGAAGTCAACTTGAAATAAAGAAAGTAAACATTTAAAACACATCAGACCTGTTGTAATAAATCAACGGAAAACAAATTAGGAAACTTTTTTATTTTCAACCAAGATATACAATAAACCCATAAATGCACTAAACCCATAATGTGTGTATTTTCCGAAACAAATCAGACACTAGCTTGTTTTAAATACAAGTAAACCCTTCACAGAGTGAAATATTACAAATCTATCCCGATCATCTGCTTTACTTTCAATATTTTCAGTGATTCATATTTTCTCATTGTCAATATAACTAAACTCTGTGTAGGGCACAGCCAAAATAGAAAGCAACAGCAAGGCAGATTGATCAGAAACAACCACAAACAACATCAGTGGACTATACACTTATGGCAGGTTTTAAGTAATGAATAAGTGCTTAGTGGAATTGTTTGAGCCAGATTGAACACCCAGACAGATAATTCATTGCAAAACTAAACAACATCTTTCTGTGTAAGCTGATGCAATCAACAGCACGGATTGCAATATATTTATAATAAAAAAAATAAAATCAATTGCTCTTATTCCACTGTGTTCCAAGTGAGTGCCAAAGCAAACCCACAGGTGAAATGGAAACCAAAGCTACACAGAGAAGCAGAGAAAAGCCGATTTATAAACTGAAGGTCACTTTTAATTAGTTTTTCAGAGTTGTTTCATCCAGGAGTTGAGCCTGTTCAAAGGAACACGTTTGGGCTGCACAGAGAATAAAGACGGCTACTTGCATAGATGGGGAAAATATGAGGGGAAGACACAATCACGAGAAACAGAATTAGAAGAACATAGAGGTTGTTGAAAACCTACGATAGCTCACTGGTGTCTGTGAAACCACGCAAAACAAGTCAGACTACAGTTTTACTGAAAGAACGAACGACAGTGAATTGTTACCCTGAAACAAAAAACAAACAAAAAAAACCAGGAATGGGTTCACTTTTCTAAAATGGAAATGTTTAGGGTTGCTGTACTGAGTATGCACAGGTTAAATTGACAGAGCAAGTTAAGTTTTCTTTCTCACTCCTCCCGCACGCTCGGATTCCATGACGCCCAATCTCTAACTGTTCTTAGGCTTTGGTCTCACAGGGGCAGTGGAGCGGCTGGATTAGGACAGTCAGGAATTCCTTCAGAAGAGACTTACAGTTGTTTCTCCCACCATGCTCAGCCCTACCCCTTCAGTCAACACACACTTCGCCTCAGGAGATATTGAACTCGCTCAACTCTCCCTCTGTTCTTTCTGGAACTTCTTGTATGTGGGAAACATTCCATGTTCCACGTCTGTTCCTGATATGAAACAATACTGCCCACCCCCCATTTCCTACACATCCTTTAGACAACATAAACTGACATATCAATTGGGAACCATAATGTATGACAAAGTATAAAACACAAGTCAGGATACCTTATCAGCTCCTGTGTAGTGTCTCACTTTGCATACTGGTAATGTCACAGTAAAGAGGCACCGACCTATGCAAGGAGACAAGCATTAAATAGCAAGTCTATTGCTTTTGTCTTTCAACATGACATGCCAAAAACACTTTTTGTCTATGCATGTAATTTTTCTCCTTCACTGATTTGCTCATGGGGGTAATCCAGAATGCATTCAGAACATTCAAAAAGCAACCCTTCACTCTTTACCAAGGCTTATTCACTCACTCAAGTGACCTCCTTTTGATCTTTGACCCCCCTCATCATTTCTGGTCATTAAAATAAGGTAATTTGACTGACTAATCTCCAAGTACTGAACATACACAGTTATCTACATAAGCGTTAAGCACTGTTTGGTAGTTTTCAATTAATTAGGTTCCATTTCTCAGTAATAAAGATTCGTCTGAACAAAATGGTCTTTTAAAAGAAAAAGAATTTTAAAATAATAAAAAAAATCAATACTTAAAAAATTATGAGCCAATTCTAAGCATAATTTTTTTTAAATTAACTTCAGTCAAACATTCCCAGTCACATAATTAGTCATTACATGCATTTATTTGAGAGAAAGGGGAACACAAAAAACTTGCCATACATATATTTGTGATTACCAGCACATTTCAATTAAGTTAACAAATAATTAAAAATGACTAAAAATAAAGCATTACAAACAGTGGGGGCGGCACAGCAACGTTGACTGGAGCACTGAACAGAACCGTGGCTTGATGTGGTCACACAGATCTGGAAGGTTGACAGACGTCAAGTTCTATTCAACTAAACTCTGCAGGAAATTAGAAATTATAAGCAAGTCAAAACCCAAAGGTACAGATTGAGCCAACGTTTTAATGCCTCAAATGCACAAGAAAACTTTGACAACAAGATATCTGTTCTGTTGGGATACTTTGCACCTGAAAACATGTGAAAGAGATTTGTTTTGAATAGAATAGAATTTATCTTATTTATTTATTTTTTAAAGGGCAACAGTGATGGGTATTCGGCCTCAATCACATGTCATTACACTAGGAAGAGATGTACAGTATCAAATCTCTGTGGGGTGATAGGCTTTTGCTTTCCATTGACTTAACATCAGACGATTAATAACACAGCTTACACCCCAGCACCCCCTGTGGTCATATTTTAAACACGATTCTACTAGCAAATAAGTCAAAAGGTACGCTGCCCCCCTAAAGTGAAAGTTGTTTGTATTCATAACGCCCCCCCCCCCCACCCCTATTGCCATAATTATTCATTTATTCAACTACTGATCATTGTCATAGTTGTTTGTCCACGATCCCCGCTTCCTCTCTAAAGGAAATTTAAACTATATATATTCGCTCTAATTTGCATCTGAAATATACACCCAAAAAAAAGAAGAGGAAATTCCTAAAAGCAAACCCCATGAAAGCAAAAATAATAACAGGAGAGAGATGAAGGGAATCACACAGTGGAGGTTCATATAACTATAAAATAAATACAAGACAACTGATTTATCCAAGCAGCAGCAAACAAAATAAAATAAAATAAAAAACCCGGAACCAAACAATAACCCGTTTAGAGGATACATTTGAACCTAGTGACGAACTCAAGGCAACATTTATCATCGGACAGAGAGCAATGAAGTGAGACGGCACATTGTACCAGTGGAAGACTGAAAGTAGGAGTGATGGGAGAGAAAAAGTGAGAGAGACGAGTAAAGGAAGGAGGAAGTGACTTAAAAGTCAGGAGACGAAAAGACGCAACCGCATTTCATTAAACGACTGATGAATGTCACACAAAACCTAATGAGTCGGATCAGACAAACAGGAATCCAACTTAAAATAAGTCTGTGATAAGTGTCCAATGGATGCGGATAAGAAAGAAAAAAAAACAGGGAAAAGGGAAATAAGAAAGCAAGCAAAGACTTTCTCTGTAATTAAACAGAATTACTCTGCCATGGCAGGCATTTTGCTATCCAACATTCACAGACGTTTTTTTTTCTTTTTCAAAAGGCTTTAGTTTGGAGTTTTCCGACGACATTGTGATGCTAAGAACAAGAAGTGAGTTGTTTGTGACGAGACAGAAATGATTTTGGCAAGTGCGAGAAAAGTTTGGGTTGATCCACAGCGTTGCCTAGGAGACGGGTTGGAGGGGGATGTGGATTCCTGAGGGGGGCCAAAGTGAACCGTCAGGAGGGAGCAGAGAAGAGAGGTCACTTTGGCGGAGGTCCCTTAAGAGACTCTGGAGGAGACAGACAAAACTGTGACACACCGACACAAGACTCTAAGACCACTTCCCCTAAGATGATGCTGTACTTTTGAGCGGGATCAACTGAACCATTGTGTTTCGTCCATTCAAAGCGTATAGAGTTCCACATGTTGCTTGTCGCCAAGGTCCACGTGTTGCTTGCGTTGTTGCGCGGCCAGCCCCCTCCTTCCTCCAGTAAAGTTGCTTCGCGTGTTATGTTCCAACTCGTCCCCCCCCCCCCCCCCCCCCCTGCCGCTGCCATTGCAATGTGCATGGCATACACAACACATATGTCCATACTGTAGTAGCTAACAGCAAACCAGGGGGTAGAACTGGGGGTGTGTGTCTGGTGTCTTTGGTAAGAGCAGTGATATAACCCCCACCCCCCACCCTTCTTTCTTTTTCTTTCTTTCTTTCTTTCTTTCTTTACTTTCCACTGTACCTCCATTTATTTCTCTCCCTGGTTCCCTAGTTTCCTGATCGATAGAATGTAGTGATAGACAAAATGATAGTGTGATAAGTTCCAATTCCATATCTAGCCTTTCGCAGCAACAACTAACGTGTATCTTTCCATGTTTAGGCGTGGCTTAGAGCACGCTCGAAGGGGTTTCAGTTCTGAACATAGCGAATTCCTTATGTGTTTGTGATCAAGCTCGATCAAATACGTTTATTTTTTTTTATTGATTTATTGACAATTCTAGTATTCTATGTAAATGAGACACGTTCTTTTTGTGTCTTGAATGGAAAGTTGGTTGTGATTGTGAGGAAGTTGATGGGAACAGCGATGGCAAAGACGGAGAATCGCCGAGTCGTGCAGCAGAGAGACAGTGACTCTGTCCAGATCCTGTGCGTCTCCTCCCGTCCCCGTCTCTGTGGGACAGAGGGACAGATACCGTCTCAAATACGCAACACACAGACAAACCAGATGGTATGACATCATCTAGCCTGACACGTCTTTAAAGGGATACTTCAATTCACTTTGATTTTCTGAAACGATATACATTGTTGTTTAGGCTAAATTAAGTAAGTATATTGAACAAGTTCGAGTCACAGGAGCAATTCAAGTGAAATGTGCGTATTTTTTCCACCACGGCATTTAAATGGTTAACTCACTGTACACAACAATGCCCATAGAGCGTTGTGCGAATCAAACTCAGAACAAGCAAACGCTCTCCCCTTGGCTGGAAATGGTGGTAGTTTCAAATAATCTCAGGAAGGACCACCGATGACGCAATAGACAGTAGTTTTTCTCCTGGTTTGACATTCTGCTGTTTGATTGCAGAATGCTAAATGATTAGATTAGATTATCTTTCTCGTCCTTTTCAGGAGATTTGTTGCCACAGTCTGTACAGTCTCGTGACCATACATAACAAACGACGTGACCCAAAAATTATACTATGTGTAAAAAACAACATTGGTATATGATGAAAAACATAAAAAAATCTAAAATGGCTGAAGTATCGCTTTAATAACGGTTTCATTGATTTTTTTAAGCGGCAGGGTTTGAAATGGCAATGTTTTTTCAAACCTAAAAATCGACTTAAAAATGTAAGATGTTTAGGTGTAAAGCTGTAAATTCTGTAAAGTGCTACTCTAGATGGACGTGGTGGTCTCGGTCATCACCTCCAGACTTTATGGAGCTTCTCTCGCCGTCTCCAGACTGGCCTCCAGTAGCAGCTCCTCCAGGTCCACACCACAGCTCAGCTCGGCCGTCACACTCACTGCAACACAAAACACACACACACACACAACCTGTCACACTCACTGTAACACAAAACACACACACACACACACACACACACACACACACACACACACACCTGTCACACTCACTGTAACACAAAACACACACACACACACACACACACACACACACACACACACACACACACACACCTGTCACACTCACTACAACACAAAACACACACACACACACACACACACACACACACGCACACACACACACACACACCCCACCTGTCACGCTCACAGCAACACAAAACACACACATACACACACTACTTGCCACACTCTACAACACAAAATACATAGGCTTCTGTTAGGACGGGAGAGAGGGACAAAGAGGAGAGAAGGGGGTAGGGAAAGAAAGAGAAGAAAAAAAGATGGAGAGAGCCTGAACGGGGAAAAGGTGGTTTGCTGCTGAACTAAAACATGCCAAATTTCACAGCTCTGTCATTGTTTTCTCTATGGAGAAATATCAGTTAATTCAAATAAGACACAGTCTGCAGTGAGGATAAGTGGTATCCTTGTTGCTTATGAAAGAAAGCCCACCAAAACCTGAAAACAAAATGGAGTTGGTGATGCTCATAACAAGAAGCGAGTCACCCATTTTGGGTCCCGAAACCCAAACAGCCTCGTTTTTAGGGACCCTTGTCTCTTCTGCGCTTCGTTCTGGTTGCCTGGTTACTCACCGTGCTCCATCACACAGCTGGCCGCTTTGGGTCCCTCAGCGTCCAGCAAGTGCAACGCAAACTCTGCCTTCAGCCCGTTGGGGAGAGCAGCCACTATCTCCTCGACCTCCCCCGGGCCCTCCCCCGGAACCTCCCCCTCGTCCGTGGAGCCTTCGTCGGGGGACTCCTCGGCCGTGGCTGGGAGGCTGTCGCCCCCTTCTGGAGGCGGTAAGGGTTCGACGGGGACGGGAGTCTGCGATGCATTCTCGGGTTGGACAATCGGCTGCGTCTCCCTTTGTGCTCCGGGAAGTGACTGCTCCACTCCCTGATCTCCCACCGTGGTAAGCTGCTGATGCTGCTGCTCCGCTGAGCCCGGTTCTACCGGCTCCGGCTTGGGTTTCGGGTGCTCCACCCTGGCTAGCTTGGCTGCTGGCTCCTCCTCCTGGCTGAGCTGGCTGTCCTCTTCCTCTGTCCCGCTCCCCGTGAGGCTCTGCTCCCCAGGCTGGCTCTCCGGCTGCTGTTCAGCCTCCGGTACTGCGTCCGCCCGAGCCTCCTCGCTTGGCTGAGGGCACGAACGGGCTTTGGGCTCCTCTACAACTGCGGACGCGGCGACGTGCGTTGGCTCAGTGACAGTCTGCTGGTGTGCTAGCGGGGGCGCTATCTGCTGCTGCTGCTGTGGCTGCCCGGCCGCGTCAGTAGCCTGGGCCGGGCTGTGCCGCTGTCCCTCGGGGGGCGAGGCGTCTTTAGTGGGGCTCTGTAACTCCACGAAGGGGGGCGACGGCGTGGACTCTGGGGCACACTCAGCCTGCACTGAGGGGGAGGGGCTGCTGGCACAAGGCTGGGACGCTCCAAGAGGAACGCCTTCTGG